>DF360343.1:0-17714 GCA_000787875.1 Solanum virginianum | reverse complement strand
CCTAATGAGCCTGTCTTAGAGTGGAAGGGGAGCTCTGTTGCCCCTAAGGGAAAATTCATATCCTATCTTAGAGCTAGGAAGTTGATATCCAAGGGTTGTATTTACCACCTTGTGCGAGTGAAGTCTGATGATGTTGAGTCTCTTACTCTCGAGTGAGTCCCAATAGTGAATGAGTGTCTCGAAGTCTTTCCTGATGATCTTTCCAGAGTCCCTCATAATAGGGAGATTGACTTTGGAATCGATGTTCTTCCCGAAAGCAAACCTATCTCAATTTCACCCTATAGAATGGCCTCCGTAGAGTTGAAGGAACTGAAAGAGTAGTTGAAAGACTTATTAGAGAAAGGTTTCATAAGGTCTAGTGTCTCACATCAGGGTGCTCCTGTCCTATTCGTGCGGAAGAAAGATGGGTCTTTGAGGATATGTATCGACTACCGATAGTTGAACAAGGTTACCATAAAGAATAAGTATCCCCTTTCCAAAATAGATGATCTTTTTACCAGCTTTAAGGTGCTACATGTTTCTTTAAGATAGATCTCAGATCGGATTACCATTAGTTGAAGGTGAGGGAAAGTGGCATCCCTAAGATAGCCTTTAGGATACGGTATGACTATTATGAGTTCTTGGTCATGCCCTTCGGGTTGACAAATGCACCCGTAACTTTCATGGACTTGATGAACAGGGTATGCCAACCATATCTTGATATATTCGTGATTATGTTTATTGATGATATTCTGATATATTCGAGGAATGAGGAGGAGCATGCAAATCACCTTAGAGTGATTTTGCAACACTCAAAGATCATGAGTTGTATGTGAAATTCTCCAAGTGTGAGTTTTGCCTGAAGTTAGTGGCCTTCTTGGGCCTTGTTGTTTCGGGAGATGGTATTCGGATAGATACTCAGAAGATTGAGGCAGTTAAGAACTAGCCAAGACCCACTTCTCCCACAGAAATAAGAAGTTTCTTGGGTATGGTCGGGTACTACCGCAGATTCATTAAAGGCTTCTCTTCTCTGTTAGCTCCATTGACAAAGCTGACTCAAAAGAAGGCCAAGTTTCAATGATTTGATGCATGTAAAAGGAGTTTGTAGGAGTTGAAGACTCAATTGACTACAGCACTTGTGTTGACCTTGCCAGATGGGACGGGTGACTTTGTGATATATTGTGACGCATTCGGAGTTGGGTTGGGTAGTGTACTAATGCAGAGAGTAAAGGTGATAGCTTATGCTTCTAGACAACTTAATATTCATGAGCAAAATTATACGACTCATGATCTTGAGTTGGCAGCAGTGGTGTTCGCACATATAATCTGGCGTTACTATTTGTATGGAGTGCATGTGAACGTGTTCACTGACAACAAGATTTTGCAGTACGTGTTCAGTCAGAAAGAGCTCAACCTGCGACAGATGAGGTGCCTGGAGTTGCTTAAGGATTATGATATGAGCATCCTCTACCACCCAGGTAAGGCTAACGTTGTTGTTGATGCTCTTAGCAGGATGTCTATGGGTAGCACTGCCCATGCGGAAGAGAAGAAGAGATAATTGGCCAAGGAAGTGCAAAGATTGGCTCGATTGGGAGTGCAGCTTGAGGAGAACAACAAAGGTGGGGTCAATGTTCATAATGGTTCTGCTTCGTTCTTAGTGTCTGAGGTGAAGGAGAAGCAAGACCAAAACCTGTTTTACTCCAATTGAAAGAAGTCATTCGCAAGCAGAAGGTGATGGTTTTCTCCAAAGGAAGAGATGGAGTATTGAGGTATCAAGGGAGATTATGTGTAACTGATGTTGATGGTGTTAGAGATAAAATCATGGTCAAAGCTCGTAGCACAAGGTTTTTATTTCATTCATCCTGGCTCCACTAAGATGTACCATGACTTGAGGAAAGACTATTGGAGGAATGGGATGAATTAAGACATTGTTGAATTTGTTTCCAAGTGTCCCAATTGCCAACTAGTTAAGGTTGAATATCAAAAACCTTGCGGGTTAGCCCAGAACTTCGAGATTTCGGAGTGGAAACGGGAGGTGATCAATGTGGATTTTATTACCGGCTTACCAAGATCCAGAAAACAGCATGATTCAATACGGGTGATTGTAGGCAGGATAACTAAATCAACCCACTTTTTGGCGGTGAAAACAACTTATACGGCCGAGAAGTATGCCCCACTTTACATTCGGAGATTGTGAGGCTACTTGGGGTTCCCTTGCCCATCATCTCAGACAGAGGAGCTCAATTCACCTCTCAATTTTAGAGATATTTCTAGAAGGGATTGGGTACGAAGGTAAATTTGAGTACCGCTTTTCACCCTCAGATAGACGAGCAAGCAGAGTGCACTATTCAGACATTGGAGGATATGTTGAGGGCATGTGTTATTGACTTCAAAGGAAACTGGGATGATCATTTACTATTGATTGAGTTTGCGTACAATAACAGCTATCATGCCAGCATCCAGATGGCCCCGTATATGACATTATATGGGAGGAGATATAGATCACCGATTAGCTGGTTCGAGGTGGGAGAGGCTGAATTGATTGGGTCTGACCTCGTACACCCGTCTATGGAGAAGGTGAAAGTTATCCGAGAAAGGTTGAAGACAACCCAGAGTCGCCAAAAGTCATATACAGATGTGAAAAGGAGAGACTTGGAGTTCGAGGTAGATAATTGGGTGTACTTGAAGGTGTCACCCATGAAGGGCATCATAAGATTTGGTAAAAAGGGAAAGCTTAGTCCCCGTTACATCAGACCATACCAGATTGTGAGAAGGATTGAAAAGGTTGCTTATGAGCTAGACTTGTCCTCCGAGCTCGACAGAGTTCACCCAGTGTTTCGTGTTTCCCTGCTGAAGAAGTGTTTAGGGGATCCAGCTTTGGCAATTCCTGTGGAGAGTACAGGTGTGAAGGATATTTTATCGTATGAGAAAATTCCAGTCCAGATCCTTGACTGACAGGTTCGTAAGCTGAGGAACAAAGAGATAGCCTCCGTTAAAGTCCTATGGAGGAATCAATTTGTTGAGGAAGCTACGTGGGAAGCTGAGGAAGCAATGAGGAAGCAATGAAACTCAAATACACGCATCTATTCGTGCCAAGTAATGATAATGTTGAAGGTAAATGTTCTTATTCTTATCAATTCTGAGTATTCTTTTCCATTGAGTTAATGCTTTGTTTTATTCCATTTTCGAGTCTAAGACAAAGATAGATAGATGATGAATAGTGAAAGTTTGAGTGTTCCCGAGTGAGGAATGAGATGAATTCTGAGTTTATTCGAGTTCCAGTTCGACCTTTACTCAACATTCGAGAACGAATGATTTCAAGGGGGAGATGATGTAATACCCCGTGAAATTACTAAAATGCCCCTAAACTTTATCATGCGCACAACGTATCTTCTCAAGCTCTGATGAAAAATTCGAGACCAAATTTGCGATCAGTGCTAAAAACTGAGTCGGAAAATGGTCTCCACTCGACTTTATTGCAAAAAAATGCGATTTATTTTTTTCAAAGCGAATTTACGATCAGTGCAAAAAATTGAGTCGGAAAATAGTTTCGACTCAACTTGATCGCAAAAAATATGAATTTAGTTTTTCAAAGAATGCTAAAAATAGTGGGGTTTTGGCGCCCCTTCCGCGACGCAAAAAGGACGTAGAACCACACTTGGTCTATTTTAAAAAAAATCGATGAGAACTGAAATTCGCAATAAAGTACAAAAATACACTAGTGCGCATCGCGCACTAGTGCACGGGGAGCCATTTTTTTATTTTTAATCAAGAAGGGTAATTTTGTCCTTCCTAATGTATTTTTAAATCTTCAGGTCAATTTTAAGATGTATTTTCGTACAAAGGGGTTTTAAAATCCAAACCATCCTAAATCTATTAATTTTACGCTAAGTCTAAGAGAGAAAAAGGAGAGGAAAGCAAGGGTTTCAGAGGGAAATTCAAGATTCTTCAAAGATTCGTCATACCCAGGTATGTAAAGGCTAGTCAAAAGCATGGAATTGCTCTTTCATGTGCCAATGGAATTATACTGATAGAGTTAGATGAACATAATCCTTTGAATTTCGAAAAATAGTCTTGCCCGTAGAGTTTGAGTGACGGGAATCCTGGATGAATTTATGGTCTTATAAGCATGTCGAGTCCTAGGAGGAGTATTGTGCACCAAAAATAAGTAAGAGTAAGTCTCACTCGCACTCATTACCTACGTGGTCAGCGTAGCATAGGATTAAACCGTGAGAACGGATACTTCCTTAGTCCCAAAAGAGGACTTACTATTACTATAAACCCCCGATGTACGCCCTTTTTTCCCCGGCAAGGTACTGGGCGAATGTCGCAACTACATCGCTTCGTTGTACCATCACCGGCTCATAGATGATAGGTGTAGGTCCAAGAAATTCCCAGATAGGTTTCATGGTGATATAACTCCGATGTGATGTGATAGTTTGATGTTTGATGGATGGTGAGGTGATAGAGTTATTCCGTATTCGGAGATGAGGCTGAGTGATTGATGAGAGATTACTAGGTTGTTTCCTTTCTCTTAGCCCGTTTTACATACAGTACATTCGACGTACAAATGTTCCTCTGGTGCTGCATCATTTTATGATGCAGATACGGTAGACCGAGAACTTCAACAACCCAATCATTGAGGTTTCAAAACTTGATTTCAGACCGTGGTGAGTCCTCCCCAGCATCCGAAGGATGATTATTTTTTTTTATGTCAGTATTTCTTTTGATTGTGGTACTCATGACTTGTGATGGTGCCTTCTTAGATGCTAGTTATAGAGGCTTCGTCGACATAGTCGATTGATGGATGGTGTCGGGACTGCTTTATCCCTGTTTTATTTCTTGTGACATTACGCTAATTATCGTATGATAGTTGGTTAATTTAATTGAATCTTCCGCATATGAATGGATGGAACGATGGCGATGAGACGAGGTGGTCCGCTTGGGACTAACAATAGTCTTCGAGTGTTAGCCACGTCCAGGGTACCCTCCTGGGGCGTGACAGAATCAATTCAAATTCATGTTGGGGTGATCAACTGTTGAAGCAATCCATCTTGTTCAGAGAATGATAGAGAATTATAAGGAAAGATAGAGGGACCTCGATATAGTATTTATTAATATTGGAAGACTTATGACAAAGTTGTGAGGGATGTCTTGTGGAGGTGTTTAGAGGTAGAAGGTGTTCCAATGGTGTATATTAAGGTGATAAAGGACATGTATAATGATATTCATACATATTCGATATTTTTTTAAAAAAAATATCAATTCCAATATCTATTTCGAAGTGTATAATTCTATTTATCATTCATATATATTACAATATATTCTTAATAAATTCATAAACTAATATTGGTGCAAAATTAATTATTTAGACATCAAAATTTTGAATATTCTATCTTGATTGAAATTTAATTTTGTGTAATTATTTGTATTTCCTATTAGATATTATCTACATATTTAATTTGAAGTGTTGGATATAATAATTGAAAACATTTCTTAAAAAAATAAAATCATAATTATTTATGATATTAATATATATAAATCAAAAACAAACATATTATGACTATCAATTTATCACATCATAAAATAAAAAGTCAAACTTATAAATATCGAATTATACTAAATTAATTTAATATAACAATAGTCTCATATTTCAACAATTGAAAACTGACACTATGGAATTGAAGTTTTAAATATGGTAACGTGCTACCCCTAATTTCAATTGCGTGAACGGAAAAGTATCTATCCTTATATCCTCTTTATTTTATTTACCATCCCTATTAATATTTGTTTACTATTGATTTTGTACATCTTTTAAGAGGTTATAAATAGAAAGATAATTTTATCATATTGCTATAAGTAATCCCTATTTCATTACTATCTGCGTCCCATAATATAAGAGTATCTTTCTATAAATATTTGTCTCATATTATAAGGGCACTTACTAAATTAGGATAGAATTAATTTTTTATTTTATTTTACTCCCACCATTAATTAGTGCATTAATGATTTTTTCTAACTTAATTTAATATGCATTGACATAAATGAGGGTAAAATGGTAAAATTAACTAATGCATTGATGTTTTTTTAATTACCATGTAAAATGAAAAGTTTCTTATATTATGAGACGGAGGTAGTATTGATTTTGTACACCTTTTAAGAGATTATATATAGAAAGATAATTTTATCATATCACTATAAGTTTTTAGTTTTGTGCATTGTTAGTATATTAAATATTTTATATCATCAGGTAAAGTTGACCTATAATTGCAGGTTACTTATATTTTTTTCTAAGTTTCTTTTTTTTTTTCCCCCTATTTTTAACTTTATCTTCTAAAATTTAAAATAATTTTCATAAGTTCATCTAAGCTGGATTCTTAGCCAAAATCTTCTCTCCATGTTATTTTTTTGATTGTTTATAAAACTACATAGTCATCTCTCTTTAATGTGATAATGGAATTTTATAATTTTGATGCAGATTTTTATGTGATATTTGTACTTTAATGTGTCTTCAAGTTCTTTTTCTAATTTTTTTTTGAAGAAACTTAATATCATTTGCAAAGTCTTCACAATTTTGATACATATATTTTTTCTCTCCAAGATCAACAAGTTGAAGAAAGGAATAATTAGTTTTTACAATTTTAATAGTACTAGTTTCAGTCTACGTGCTCTGCACACATGTGTCGTGTCAATTTAAAAATTATATATATAAATAGTACCTATCATTAAATAAATATAATATTCATATAAAAAGTTTAATAAATACTATTAGTTTGATGCAATAATTTAGTTTATTGTGAAATGGTAGAGATGAGAAAATCAATTTAATTGCTTATAATATGTATTAACAGTTTTTGGATATATAAAGTAATAATTTAGAGTTGAATAATTAAAAGTTAAATAATTAACTGATTCAAATTTAATGTAATAAAAAATTTCTAAATATAAAAGGAGTAGTTTAATGTTTTGAACATAATTTTACTGATTTTTTTTTGTTTTTAAATTTGTTATATAGTCAAAATTTTAGGTAATTATTTACATAAAATAATCCTAAATCAAAAGTGAATTATAAATGTATGAATTTTCATAAACAGTCACCTAGTGAAACATTATAGGCTAAAATAGCTATGGTTTCTAAATTACATTTTATAGCTAGAGTCATTAAACTCAGTTTTGTATAAAACATGTATGTAACTAGTCCTTATACAAAAACACTGAGCTATCATTAAATGGAGATTAGCTATGGATTAGTTGTAATATAAGGAAACGGTTCCTTAAATAAAGGAAGCTCAATGTAATCAATTTTTCCTTACCTAATATGAATCTCTGTACCAAAAAAAAATATCAAAGTTGTTTGGTATCCGCTAGATCGACAAGAACAGTACAAATATTCTCAGCGGCGTTATACGAAAATTTGGGTGAGGAAAAAAATTAATTTTTATTTTGATACGTTTGTTCATGTGACTTGACCATATTATACGAATTGTTAATCCTATTCAATTCTGTATATTTTAATCTATATATTTTTCCTTGATTCTTTGTAGTTCATCTTCTTGATTATCTATTTCTCAAAAAAAAAATTCTTTTATTGAGTATCTCTTTTTAACTGGACTCTAGGAATACGAACAGTTGGTGTTTTTGTTAAACGATTGTGTATATAAAAAGTATAATTTTATTTGTATAAACAATAACGATATTTATTTTTTTGCGTGCTTGACTTGTTCGCATATAAGCCTAGATGTATATAGATTATAGTTGTCCGCGTATACCTCCAAACTTGTGATATTGTTTTATTTAATTTTATTAGTTTTTTCTGTTCTTTGTGATTATGACAAATGCAATATGTGTTAGTATAAAAATAAATAAATTATATTTTTAATTTATACAATCTTGTTATATATACAGACAATGACTTCTATGACTGTTATGGTTATACATTTTGGACGATGGGATGAAGATAATTGTTACGTCGACTATACTTTGAAATGTATCATCATTAAGGAACATTCAACATATATGGGCTTGCATTGGTAGAATTACCTTACACTTCAAACAGCATGAAACACCTGAAAAGCTAGGCTTGAAAGTTGCATTTGTTCATGTCTAACAGGTGTGGAAAATACGTAGTCTCGCGAAATCTCCTTAGCTGACTTTTGGATAGTGTCTTTTTCAAGTCATCCATTGCATTAATATTTGTATAACACTTTATGTGCTGGGTGACAATGGATGTCCCTTCTATAATGTATTTAACTCTTTGTATGTAAGATTAATCAGAAATTGGTTGAATAAATCATGTTGTGTAAAGCTACACAACAATTTTTAAGATATCTGCATGAAAAAAAACTAATGAAGATATGTATAATGTAGGCACACATGACAAATATGAGCTGCATCCTCCTAACTGCTCAAAAAAAATTATTTTCACAAGGAAAATATAGCCATGGCATCATTTGCCCCATCAGGAATGCATGTGTGTGTAAGTATAAGTATAACATATTTGTATAAGTATAAATATATTTTAAAAATAGCTTGTTATATATATGTATATGTTTAAGTTTAAATAGTAAAGGCATATGTATATAACCCAGAGCATGTCTGCATCCGCCTTTGTTGATCCATCAATAATACCCATAGTCTTATAAATATATAATTGTATTCACATGAAAATTTATACAAACTGTGACAAGCCAGGAATTATATAAGATGCAGCAAGCCAAACATTCAAACTTATACAAAAATCAAAGCACTCAAAACTTATACAAAAACACTCAAACTTGTACAAGCTGTGACAAGCCAAAACACTTAAACTTATACAAAACTCAAAACACTCAAAATTTATACAAGTTTTGATAAGACAAAAACACTTACACTTATATAAAAACTCAAAGCAGTCAAAAGTGATATAGGTTGTGACAAGCCAAAAATACTCAAAACTTATACAAGCATCACTGTTTATACTATGACTGTTGTATAATAAGTATTAATTATAGATTAATATGATATTATTGTATATATAGTGAGTATAACTACACATTTTTGACTTTGGGTGTGTGTGTGACTGTATATGTATAATTGATGTTATACATTGTTTATAAGTGATGGGTACATGTGTTGTTTATACAATTATGGTGTATATACCCATCATATACAACTATAGTTGTATGTGTATAAATTGTGACAGATCAGAACATTTAGAAATTTATACAAAAAATGCTATTTGTGATTTTTTGGGGTAATGTGAATGGCTACACTGTGACTAGTTGTATAATAACTAAAAATTATACATAAACATTAGATTATAATATAGAATTGGTATGAGATACATTCTCGAAAAAAAATAAAGCATATGCCTCGTCTCCTTCAATTTCATTTTCAATTGGTTTGCCGAAATCATATCCATCTTTCTTTTTTGATTCGTCGCTGCTAGATGCAATTTCTTCTACGTTCCTCTTTTTTCTGGAGCTCGTACGCTGTGAAATTGAGTTATTCCGATCCTTTGATGACACTTCTTCACCAGCCCTAACTTTTGCAAGGGACCCTGCAATGGCCTCAACTTGCTGAGGCATACCCAACGAAAAAGATGACAAATCATCCATAATGTTAACATGCAAGTTTATACCTCTGGTTACCCGCTTAGTTGATGATTCTTCAATTATTGTGTTTGTGCATCTACTAACAAAAATGGCAGTAAAAACAACGGAAAAGTGTTGTATAAGGAAGGCAAAATCAAAAATTTGAAACAAAAATTAAAAGCCGTCAAAAAATAAAATCTGAAATTAATTATACAATATTTGGGGAAAAAAATAAAATTGTACCGGGTAATAAAAAGAGTAATTGCAGGAGAGAATTAAGGATTTGATTTGGAAAGAAGATCAGAGCTTTTGTATAGAAGGAGAAATAATGTAAGAGAGGGAAACAAAGGATTTTATACAAAAAGGTGTTTGGGTCCCACAAGATCTTATAGCCAACTTTATTAAACATTGGTCCTTTTATGTAATATTAAAAAACTGTAGCTAATATTTGTGGTTTTATACATTTTGGACGATGGGATGAAGATAATTGTTACGTCGACTATACTTTGAAATGTATCATCATTAAGGAACATTCAACATATATGGGCTTGCATTGGTAGAATTACCTTGCACTTCAAACAGCATGAAACACCTGAAAAGCTAGGCTTGAAAGTTGCATTTGTTCATGTCTATTAAGACAAAAATAGTGAGATAAATAGTTCAAGGATTACCTTATACAATCAAAAATGGGATAAAATAATCTTAAATTTTATCTCAAAATTATTATAATTTATACCCCATACCAAGCGATTTCGGATAATGGACAAAATTCAAATTTTGTCAGAATTTAAATAGAGTAAATACAATATCTTAAAAATATAAAAAATAATTATAATTAATAATAAAAATAAATTATAAATTAAAATTAAATATAAAATATTTTTTTAATTTTATAAATTAAAATTAAATATACAATATTTTTTTAATTTTATAAATTAAATAAATATTATTTATTATTATTTTTGATATAGGGGATCAGTAAATATGGACGGAGAAATAAAAGGCAGAGGCTTAGAAAGCAAAATAGTTGACCAAATTATCAATTGAGGCCCCATTGATTAATGATCAGATTATTATTATCTCCATTTTTTTAATTATCCCTCGGAAATGACAAGAGAGTACCGGTCCCTGTGGATCTAAAAATAAAATAAAATACCACGTCCCTATATTCAAGGCCGATATTGATTTATTTTTATTCATATATAATATATAATGGTCAGCTCATAAAAGTTCATATAATATTAGACTTATAAATTTTACAAGCTGAATTCTCTGAGACAGATAATGACAAAAACATTAAATTCTCACAACTACCGACTACTGCGGCATGTGGAGGACTTATTTAAACGAAAAATTCTATCCCCAAAAAATAGTTAAATTTGGAAATTAAAATGAATTACAGACGAGTTAATTATGATCAATCAGTTTTATTATTTTTTTACTATGTCAATGAAATAAGAACAATGATTTAACTAAGAGAGAATTAGAAATTGAAATAACAAACAGCAAATGCTAGAGCAAGAGAAAATAAGATCTTGAATCCTTTTTAGTACATAAAAATGGCTATGCCGCAAGCTACTTAAATACTCCTCCGTCAATTTTTATTTTTATTATAAAAATAGATGTTGAACAATATTTATCCACTATACTAATAACACTTACTCCTCTTTAGTTCAACAAACTTAAGTGATAATCAATACACAATTAATAAAAGGCTGAGATGAAAGAGGACTTAAAGCTTGGATCGGTCAATAACTATATACATTCTACAACTTGGCTTTTGCAACGAAGATAGGAGCATATTATTTCAAAAGTAGCAGTAGATTGACAACTGATATAGTATTTTTAATTGAAAAATAATAATAATTATGTAAAGCGGGTTTATGTTCATCACGGGGCGGGGCAAAAATAGAAAATTATGACATGCCGGCCGAGGCGAGCAGGCCAAAGAATTTGGGGGTTTAGGCGGGTCTGCCCGACACCCGTTTTGCTCCGTCCTATTATCATCCTTACATAATTTCTTAAAACTAAATTACTCATATTTAACTGAAATGACCAAATTCCTCTCAACCCCAACGCCCTCTCCCCCACCCCACACCCACCCAACCCAAAATGCCAAAGCAAGCCACGTGGACTATATTTGACTATAATCAATCACATGCATGTCGAACTGTCAAAATACTCCTTTCGTCTCGTATCTTGATACGGTGTTTAAGAAAAAAAATAAAATTTTTAAAACTTGTGATCTAAAATCATTTTTATATATTTGTATGGTTGAGAATAATTTCATTAAGGGTAAAAATAAAATTTTAAAGATAAATTATTTTCAATTTAAGTAAGACGACATTATTTTTAGGACGGATCAAAAAAGAAAAAGGTACGATGGGATAATAAAAATGAGGTCAACTCTTTGAAAAATGGAGACTTAAAGAAGAGTGAACCGTTAAGCAAGGAGGACCGTGGTCCGTTGCGAATATAATTGTCCAACTTTCTCAAAAAAAAAAAGAAAAAAAAGCGAGAGAATCGAGGAAGTCCAATACTTCCACTTATATAATTGTAGATGCAGATAGAAACTTGTTGTTCAATAAGAGCCTAAGCCTGCAGCTCCCTCTATTTGAAGGCCAATCAATTTGACCAGTTGTGCAACAAGTAATTGAATTTCATGGCAAATAAGCTCAAGTAATTATTCATTTATTAAGTACATCTTCATTTCTAGCAGCAAATTAAACTCTCTAGCTAGCCAATTTACATAATATACTCTACTCTAGCGCACTTACATCGATAAGCTAATGAATTTGCTGTGAATCAGTACATGAGTAGTAGATTTTAACGGGGAATTTTAGTAGTTCGGCATAACTTTTTGTTTGTTATTTTTTTTTTTTGGTGGTAGCAGGTTGGAGGGCAAAGTAGCTGTAATAACGGGTGGTGCAAGTGGCATTGGTGAAGAGTCTGCAAGGTTGTTCGTTGAACATGGGGCCCGCGTCGTCATTGCCGACATTCAGGACGACCTTGGTCTCGAAGTCGTGACCTCCATCGGAGCAGACAAGGCGTGCTACCGACACTGTGACGTATCCGAGGAGAAACAAGTCAAGGAAACTGTCGCATACGCTGTTGAAAAATACGGCACCCTCGACATAATGTTCAGCAACGCCGGCACACTCGGTACCCTCGGGAGCGTTCTCGAAATGGATATGACGGCGTTTGACATGACAATGGCTGTTAATATGCGAGGATCCGCATTAGCCGTGAAGCATGCGGCTAGAGTCATGGTAGCTAACAAAATCCGCGGCTCCATAATATGTACGGCAAGCGTAGAGGCTATCCTAGCCGGTGCAGCTCCGTTAGCCTACGTGGCATCGAAGCACGCCATCCTAGGTGTGATGAAAGCGGCGGCTCGCGAGCTGGGGCAATATGGAATCAGAGTGAACTGTGTATCGCCTTATGGCATCGCTACGCCGTTGGTTTGCAAAGCGTACCACAGCGATGCAGGCAGCCTAGAAGCTTCAATATATGAACGTGCTCACTTGAAAGGTATTACGTTGAGCACGAAGCACATAGCAAATGCATCACTTTTCTTGGCGTCAGATGAATCGGCTTATGTTAGTGGTCATAATTTGGCAGTCGATGGTGCGCTCAGCTCCATTATGTCCTAGAATCGAACTTGAATCAAATCCACATTGTTGTTAATGTGTGCTATATGCTACACACTTTGGTCCATTTGAAGTGTATTGTTGAGACTGTTTCGTTTATTCAAAATAAGAGGACTGTTGTTAGTGTGTGCAATATATTTTTCTTCATAAATGCTACATTCTCTGGTCCATGCATGGGAATTAAGTGTGTTATTTAGACTATTTTTCATAATTCAAAATAAGTAAATTATTTCAACTTTAAGAGGATTGTTGTGGTTTTTTTCTTCACATTTATCCTTCAGGTAATCAAAAGAATAATAATGAAAAAATAATTTTTGATTTATGCACTTAAATATTTTTGTTAAGAAATATGTCATCTCCCGATATGGACTAGAGCAACTCAAAAATGCTTTGATTCAATAGCTATAATTTAGGTAATTTTATTTAACTATAGTTATAGTAGAGTTTGTATAATTCGCGCAATATTTGTATAATTCGCCACACATAGTGTGTGTATATTTCGCTATAAAATTTGATTTGAGCACATTTTTTGTATAGTCGTGCACAACGCTTGTATAAATCGCGCGAATTATACAAAATCTAAACTGTAATTACAGCTAAATAGTTGTTGTGAGCCGTAATTACTTCAAACTATAACTATGTTAGCAAATTAACTAGTATATGTTTGCTTATCTGTGTAATTTTTCTTAAGTAATTTGATGCATTCTAAATTTGGTTCGGCTATCAAGTCCATTATTTAATCTCGAAGGAAAAGAATATGGAAAAAATACAAAATAGACCTAATTTGAAATTATTTATCCTTAATAGACTCAATTTAAACTATTTATCCTTAATGGACCCATGACCCAAACTATTTACATTTCCACCCACTTACCCCTTATTCCACGCGCTGACGTCAGCATAAATACTATGAAATATATTCGGATGGTATATATATACCATAGCGGTATCATATAGAATGAGTTCAATCCCTTGTGATACTCTGACGATATATTGATACCCAATTGATATACAGGATTATGTTTTTTTTAAGAAACATATTAAATTTTAAATGAGTAGAAAATATATTCTTTATGATACTCTATCGGTACATTGATACCATATCGGTATCATATAAGACTAAGCTTAATCATTTGTGATACCATGTTGGTATATGTATACTCTATTGACATATTATACAAGCAACACGACGTCAGCACGTGAATTTTAATATTATGGGGACAAATTTTAATAATATGAGGGTATAAAATGTATAGAAATATATGAATATAAATAGTTTTTTTTTAAATGGGCACACGCTTAAGTTTTTCGAAGAATATCTCTATATTTTCTTCATATTCGCATGACATTGCTACTTTTGGCACATGAAATAGCATTTGTTGGATACTCCCATTGTATAATTGCCTTACTTTTTGGAGCTTTGAGAAATCCTTTTAAGTTGTTCAATATAGTCAAGTACATATCCTTTATATAGAAAAAAAATGCTTTAGTTGCTTCCTATGATTCTTGAGTAAATGATAGAAGTGTTAAATTCAAATATAATGAGAGACTTGTTCTTTTAGTTTTGATGTATCATGCCCTAATAATACTTTTTTGCTCTGCCTTTTGTAGTGCTATTTATGATACCGTTTAAAATTTAAATTTAGATTATAAAAAAATATTTATATACTTTGTCTGTTCATAATAGATATAACTATTGTATCAAATTAATAACATTTATTTAATTTTATTTATATGAATATTATATTTATTTTAATGACAAGTAGTATTTATATATAATTTCTAGATTGACATGACGAGACATACGTGTGAAACACGTAGATTAAACTAGTTTTATTAAATGTTTAAACTACTATACATCATTTATTTAACGTGTCTAAAAAAGTCCCATGACTCCCATAAAATACTTTGATGATATCACAATTTAAGAAATGAAAAACGTCAACATGTCACTGCTTGGACAATTGATTTAGTATTGATTATTTGTACGACTAAGTTTTAAACAAAATAACCATGAAAGAGCTCTAAAGAAGGAGCTTCTAAACATATTAAAGTCTACAAGCTAATCAGCCTCAGGTTTTAAATAGTCATAAAGTTGTTGCGTCTTTTTCAAATATATTTAGTCGTAAGACTGTACCTTTACACATTTTATAAATGTATTGGATGAAAAAAAAATTGATTTTTCATAAGTTGCTTCTTCTAGTTTACCAAATAAAGAAGAAAAATAATCAATGTGAAAACACATACACACACATCATTGTCATCACGTGTTTATCAAATAAAAAAGAAAAATAATCAACAGGCAAAAACAAAAAAAAACATCATTTTCATCACTGGCTTTGGTTTAGCTCCCACTCCCCGTCAAATAAAAAAGAAAAATAATCAATTGGCAAAACCGAAAAAAACATCATTTTCATCAGGGGCTTTGATTTAACTCCCACTCCCCATCAAATATTAAAATTTTTATTTATACCCTTAATTGTCCTTTCACACAACTGGATATGAGTTGTTTGGCGGGAGGTATAAAGTTTAATTTAATTATTTTTGAGTAAAAATTTAAAATTATTTTATTCAATATTTGGTCGAAAATATTAGACAATCTTTGAACTATCTATTTCATCATCTATACTTTAGTGATCGGATTGAACCACCTTTTTCATAGAAGGCATGAAACCTTATGGTGAAAAAAAAATCCGGCCGATAGAACCTTATGTTGGTATATGTCTACTCAACACTAAGATCACTGTGCGATGATGCACCTTGAGAAACTTGGCATATGGTTTTTACCCCTGAAGGTATGCTCTAGTCTAACAAATCATTGAATTTTCTTTTGTTGTATAAATTACTTCGGTCTTCAGCCCAGGGTCTGTCAGAAACCACCTCTCCCTTTACTAGGTAGGAATAAAGTTGTATATCCCCTTATGAGATTGCACTGGGTATGTTGTTGTATATATTGGTGAGTATTTATTTGAGCTGAATTAATTTTAATGGGTTGATCAGGAGAGGTCCCATACAGAGAAGGCCCATCCATTAGTGTGATTGTTGATGGTGTTGATGCCAATAGGAAGCCTAACAAGCTTAGATTGTACTCCATTGTTAGCAGTGCCCTTGGTGACCTCGGTGACTCCCAAACCTTAAGCTTTGAGTTCCTATTTATTCTAAAGTTTTCAAATATTACAGTTAACTCTAAATAAACTGATAAGCATATGCTTAGAGTATGATTGATTATGGCCGGTATTGGTTTAGAATTTTATCGTGGTTATGTGAGAAAAGATTCATCATAATTGTTGAGTTACGGTCTGGTGGAGTGTTAGTCAGATTGGGTTCATGGGTTAGTCTGTGGCTTAAAAATCATTCTTGAATTATAGATCTGCCAGAGTATGATTTGGAAGTTCAGATGGTTGATTTTGATAGAATGATATTAAAGAGGTGCATATCTTCTTTCTTCTACCTTATGTTCGAGGACGAACATGATTTTTAGTGATGAATAATATAATTACCCGTTATGATATTTTGAGAATTAGTGTTCTTGATTTCTTACAAGATTTATCTTGACATATTTTAAATGGGTAGCTTAGACTATTCAATAATTTTTGTTATTCAGCTAAGAGTAATTTTGAATAATTAATTTACCTTATGGGCTAAAATGGATATTTATTTAAAAATATGTACTATTTACCTTATATTCATTAAAAATAAGTAGTACGATTCTTTTTACTTTTAGTATATAATTGGATTTAAACAAAAATAAATAAAACTAAGGAAAAAAAAGAAGGAGAATTAAAAAGGGGGTTGAACACCCCAATCATTAAAAATAAAAAGAAGAAGGGCAAAACCCAGGTAAAATTTACTTCATTATTGGTTTAGTAGAACAATAGTTTGCTGAGATTAATAGTAAATAGTTAGTATTGTTAGTGGGGTCTCAAATTGAAAGAAAACTTATCTTAGTTGTCTGCTATGATTGGAAGTTGGTGGACCCATTATTGAATGTGAGTGGGCACTCTAATGTGTGTATATATATATATTAATTAATATCAGAAGATGGATTGAAGCGCTGCAGTTCGTAGCAATTGGTTATTTTTTGCTTGTACGTTCCAATTTCATTGGAAAGTTGGTTTTTCAGTTCTTGACCTTGTTATTAATTATCACATAGGTAATTAAATATTACATGTAGTATGTTAGCCAAGTATTATCAAATTTATATTATTTGAAGGAACTAAGACTTAACCCTAAGTTTTAAATTTAGAAAAATTGGTTACAGAATTAATTGGATAATTTTCGGGTCTAGGTTAGGTCATATAGTAACACGGGTATTGTTTGTTTTAAAATGTTATTGTGATTATTATTTGACTAGATTGTGGTGCTACAAATTTCATTCGAAAGGGGAAGGCTCAAGTCCCGCAGTGAGTGCTCAATTATTAAGGCAAGTGGACTTTCAAAACCTTGTAATTCTTGTAGAATTTTTAAATTTTTCTTTCTTCTATGTGTGATGCATGACATATTTGTGATATTA
>DF360344.1:37834-54290 GCA_000787875.1 Solanum virginianum | reverse complement strand
TACCTCCACTTCTTCCTATCTAGGGTCATGTCCTCAGTGATTATACCCGGATTAAGAAAGATAAAAAATAAATAAATTGTTAATCAGCATTATTTCCCAATACCCAAAAAGTGAAAAACTTAAAAACTTCCCTGATATCTCCGTCCTGTATTTCAAGTGTTGATGAGTACTGTAGAAACAGATTTTAGCTTTCCGTTTTGAGTCTTATTGAAGGTAATGTAAGGTTCGGCAAAATAATTCTTGATTGGAAAGAGGATCAAGCCTAGAAAAGGCTATTATTTGAAACATTATAACATAAGTGGTTCAAGAATTTACACTGCTTGAAACTAAAGATGAGGACATCTAAAGATGCAAATATGAACAGCTGGGAGAAGCAGGGGGCTTAGGTTAAGCTTTGGGCTTTTGACAACTCCAATACCTCTGTAAAGGCAATCAGTGCGGACCAAGATACAATATAGTCGTTGCTATTAAAAATGGCCTCTAGCTGTAATGACCCTCCTGGTCATTTTCGTCTTTTCTCAAAAATTTTAGCGTTTAGAGCTTTTCTATAGCGACCCCAAGCCATTTGTGACTTGCTGGCACTGACAATTTGATCGCTTGGTCATTCGTTTGGATTCTATGCAAGTTAATGTATTTTGGAGCTTTTATAACTTGAATAGTTGACTTCGGTAAAAAGTTCAGTTAGCAATCTCAAGATGCAATTCTAACGGTTCTATCAGCTCCAAAAGAGTCATTTTAGGATAGGAGCATGGTCAACTCAGTTCCCAAAGTTATCGGTGCGAGTTTGTGCCATTAGGCGTTTTAGCTTTTAAGTTTTGGCCTAAGTGTGACCATGGTCAATATTCTTGAAAATCATGCCCGAATGAGAATTTCATCTGCGTAGTAAGCTCCAAAATATCAAGTTTGCTTTAGAACGACCTTTCATGCATTTCGTGAGGCTTTCAGTCTCATTCCAAGCTCTCTAGTGGAATTTGGCTTAAAACAACACCTGATGTGTGGGACCTATCTTTTGTTGAGACAACCTCTGTTGGAAATTTCAACTTTACCTTTGAGTCTAGAATGTTGAATTTAGTGGGGTAGCATATCTCATTTGCACGGACGGGATCTCGAGCAAATCCCGAGAACCCTGTCCGAGAAATCTCTAACTTGGAGAACCAGCTAATGCAGCCGTTGCTGGTGGATCTTAATAAACGTATTTGATCTGCATCAAATCTTTCTCTACGTTCACGAAGAAGGGGAGATTTCTCTCTACAATTGCAAACTAGGTCCCACGTTCGCGAAGGTCACTTGGATATGGTCAACGTTTGACCTCTGCGTTCGTGGAGAAGACCACTGACTATTATATCTCCTTGTTCAGCCCGTTTTTCAGCATTTTCTTTAGGAATCAAACTTCGATATCTTGAACTTGGGAGCTCTGAATTGGGTGATTCTAGTTGCTTTTGGTTCGAAATTGGCATAGCTATGTGTGGGAGTGTTTGGGGAAGCATGGAAATCAAGGAAAGGTATTTTCCACTGCAAAGTGGCTACCCTCCCTTCAAATTTCTCTTTAATGGTGATTTATGGCATGAACTGATTTCTTGCTTTCCGAGCATCGAATTGTGTCCCATTTTGGGACACAAGCTCAGCATGTCGTTTGGGACCTTGTGACGGAGTCAATTTCGAGATTTTCGGTGTGGGTTCCACAACCCCATTTTTTTACCCGATTTTGGATCAGACTCCAATTGTTGCATTATTTGTATAAAAATCTTCGTATTGACGTTGTAATTAGTATTTTGTTAGCGCGGGAATGATTTGAGGTGATTTGAAAGAGGCAAAGCTTTATATTCATGGGTTGGAGCACGTTGTATCGGCTTCAAGGTAGGCTACGGTCTACTTTATTTTAGACTTTGTCATAAGATAATGTCTAGTGCAAATTTCATGTGGGTTTAGATTATATGTAACAGGTTAAGATCCACTTCATTATTGTTGTGTCCTTGTTCCCTGTTGAGTCCTAGGCCAGTTAGGTCTGGTGAAATCCTTAGTTTATTTGGGAATAATTTTGTTAATCTCTGTGGGAAGCCCTAGGCCAGTTAGGTCTGGTGAAATCCTTAGTTTATTTGGAAATAATTTTGTTAACCTCTATGGGATTGTTGTTCTATGCTTTATAGTAGTTAGTTTGATTAGTAACTTGTAGTGAGTGGTGGTTGATCCTTAGTTATTATAGTCGCCTCTCGTGAGAATTATCTATTGTTTAGGATCATTCTCTAGTGCGGCGACTGTGATGTGGTTTTGGTGTGGTGGAAAATCACTTGGTTAGGCTTGTGAACTTGATGATATCCCTATATCATGGCCAGATTTTGGGTCCCTTGATGCTAGCATTTTGTGCCTTTGGGGTGTATCTTAAGGTGGATATGGAGCCTTCTTGAGTTACTCTTTCAAGTGCTTGATTCTTCATAATTTCCCTTCGTTACTTGGTTAGAGTTGTGCCCTTTTATGTTTAGCATTGTTGAGGTTGTGGAGTATTTTGAGCCCAAAGCCTTCATCGAGTACTAGCTGGAGTTCAGGTTAGTTTATGTGCTCTAGGAGTAAGGTGCTTGCAATTTTACTTTGTTCGATATTTGAACGTGTTGTTTGGATGTAAGTGATGGCCATTGCATCAGTTTCTCATCCTTACATGATTTGTAGTACGGCCATGGAGCACGCTTTGGTTCACATCATCATTTTTGAGAAAGTCGGGTTATTGCCCGAAATTATTTTTAAACTAATCTTTTTATGGGAATCGTACTACCCTTGTACACAAATTCAAGGTCTCAGGCTCAGCCAACAAAAAGACATAAAAAACAGAGACTTCAGAAGAGGAAAATCATATATATTTAAAGGAAGAATTTAGCCATCAAAACAACAAACATTTTTCCTATCCCAGCAAAAGAATGTCCTAAGGAAAGTTCAGATTTGCAATACAGTGCCCATAGTTTATTCAAGCGCAATATCAAGCATATTGCTTCTTCGATGGAGGTATTTGGGACATGTAGAACTTCTCAAAAAAGTCAGAAAAGCAATGTGTTGTAAGGAGAAGTAAGAAGCAAGCAAATACATCAAGAAATCAGCATACCGTGGCAATTATTACGAATGCTATGACAGCAAATCTCTTCAGCCGAAATGGTGGGACTGAATAGATGGTACCTAGAAAGAGACCTACACAGTAAAGGGAAGTAATGAAGGGACCAAAATTCATTCCAACAATAAGGATGCCAGCCACAGCGAACAATAACACCAAGAACCATGCAGACTGAACTGAAAGATCTCCGGCAGCTATGGGTAAGTACGGCTTGTTTACCCTGCAAACATTATTAAAAAAAAATCAAAGAAAAAGGAAAAATACATTAATTGCATCATCAAATTGAGGAAAAAAAAAGCAGAATAGCTGAGATTTTATGGGTTGCAATTCATCTATGCCCATCCTACAAGAGCAGTCTGCAACTTAAAGTAACAAAGAAACAATGTATTTCATTGATACCTAACAAATACTTCCATTCTACTCACTTACTTGTCAATGCCAATGTCATATATTTGATTGACGCCCACTATATAACCATTCCCGCATATTAGGGCAATAAGACCAGAAAAGGCCTTCAACACTAGTGACCACCTGATTAGATTCGGATTCTCAATTAACGCTCGTGTAACCAAAGAGCTGCCAAAGAATCATGTTAACACAAGTTACGTGTGCCTGTCGCAAGTTCACCAAAGTGTTGTTCATACCATACACATAATAACCACTTACATGGATCCTAGCGCAGTCCCACGTATAGTATGGGGCCTCAAAAATCTCCAAAAGGCATCCTTAAATCGTGAAAATTTATCCAACACTGGACCAAATCCAGCAGTACCAACTTGAGAACATGCCTGGAAGTGTTCATCTTTCATGAGAATGCTACTAATTGAACATTTCAAGGTAGTAATACCCATTCTGAAGATCTTATCTCCATAGACAATCAACATAAGGAAAAAAGAACCTCTATGACGCATATGTGTAGTCAACGACTGGTGTATCAGAAGATAGATAGATAGATAAAAGCAAGAAATAGAAAGTTGAACTCTTTGATAATTGGTACTAACGGTAAGATGCTGCAACTGTCAAATGTCTGTAAAGCTTTTTTACTATGTCATCTTCAGGTTCAGGAGGACTAACCCCGCTCATTTATTAGCTCAAATGGTTGACATATAACTCAAATTGACTCATGAAAAATTATCAAAATATTATTTTTTTTAAAAACTTATTAGGTATTAAAATATTTTTAAAGAATAATAAAATAATTAGACTTAGTAAAAATTGAATTGATACTGGTGGTATCTAATTCTATAATTCATTTCTTAACTCATTTTGACCTAAGGGGTTGATTCTTGACCCAACCTGCCTAATTGCCATGGGTCACAGACTTTTCTCAAAGAATTTTGGTAAGTTGTAAAAGCTCAAAATTGTGGAGGCCAAAAAGTTATCAATGTCTTTTAATTAAACTGTCTGCTCTCATATTTAACCAAGACAGAAGAGTGCAGCAAAACTAAGCCGGAAAAACTTGCAAGAAAATGCTAATTAATCAATTCTCTTGTTAGCCGTTGAGGACTAAATAAACGCAGTCAAGCTCTCCCTGGTAACTGGCTGCTTAGATATGAAAATTTTGAAATAATCTCAATTTTGTAGACATACCCGGATGGAACTATGCCTGTAGTAGTTTCTATACAAAAGAGTCTTTGAAAAGTTTTTGTGCAATCCAACAGAAGATGACAAGCTGTTGGAAGATTTGACCACCAAGTTAGCAGCATTACAAGAAGATGGAGCGCTTAACTTTCTGTATCGGAAAGCATTATTATCTTGGTGAGATGAAAATCGAAGGGATGAAAATGCCAACTCCATCCCCAGATGCCAAAACAGTTTGGGGTGACGAGGAGAGGTCTGTTCAGTGGTGCTCCAAACTCCAAATTTTTTGCTTTTATGTCTCCTTGCCCTTTCATTTTCTCCTATTTCTATTTCCCTCCCATGTACCAAGCAAATGGTACAAATACGCCTTTGCTTTACTTTGGGATAAATTACAAAATACATTCCGGAATAAAAGAGACTTTAATTTTGCGAGAATCATATCATCTTTAGAATTCATTTTAAAAAAATTATTAGGCTCTTTGGGTCCATTTTTGGCACCTATTGTGTGTGTGAGATAGTGGAGCATCCTAGAGCTTTAAAAAATAGACCTACATCAGTCTAAAAATATCGTATAAATTTTACAAATTGGTAAATTAATATTAGTAAAAGAAGAGTACCCTTTGAGAAACACAAAATGCAACTCATATGGATTAGTATAATAACAACTCATGCAAAATTTGTTAACAATTATTCAAGTAATTAAAATTTGAAGTTCTTGTGTTCTAAACTATGATTATAGAGTAAATTATAAATAAAAACAATTGATGACAAGAACAACGGCTTCATTAGTATGAGAAGTAAGGTAATAGACAAGACAAATATGAGAATTTAACTCTATTGAAATTCACTTCAAAGGTTCTATTGATTTTACAAATTCAATAGTTATTTAGATTATTCCTGAAGCTTAGACTCGTCTTTCGATTAAATCCAAATGCTATGAAATAAACTAAATAAAATTCTAGTGAGAATATATGGAAGAACTTTATGATAGTTTACTCTAGAAGAAAACATCTTTCTAATATTTTAACCTTTCGGCAAGTTCTTACTATTAATTAGAAGATTTGCAGATTAAAAACAAATAAGATATTGTTGAAATATTCTCTAATAGATTCTTTTTTCAATAAATAAAATAGTGAACAGTGTTATATACAATTCACATTTTCATAATGAATTCAACCATGAAAACAAGATTTTATATCCACAATAAATCATCAAAACATCATATTTATCAAAAATCCTATGCAAATAATCTATTCCATGGAAGATGAGAAGTTCACCCAAAAAAAAATAATATAGAAAATAAGAAGATGTTACAATCAAACTGTCAACCCTAACTTTCATTTTGAGTTGGAGTAACATTAATACTTCATTTTTAGCAGTCTTTCAAATTTTTCTGCATTCCCCCTAAAATAAATATACCTAATATTGAATGTGTTTTAACCTTGTATAGTATGGGGTTGTGTTATTTTGAAAATTTTCTTACTCGAAATAATTTTGATGGTTTTGCGCAATCATGCAACTTGGGAGTCTAATCATGTGTTATATCATGCAGTCCTATTAATGACTTCCTACATCTGCCTTTGTTGTGCAGTTGTGCAGCTCTTTCTATTTTATTCAATGCATTTCTTCTACATATTTCTCCCTTGATCTTGTTAATTTATTATCAAGTCTAAATGTTCTTCACCTATACATAAAACAACATAATTTAGGTACATTCACACTTGAAATCTCTAACTTAGCATAAATTCACATCAAATAAGCTTATAAAATTCATTGAATAACTAATAATGACCACACCTTGTAATACCTTGTAATCTAGAAAGTCAAAATAAAGAAATAGATGCAGAAATTTGGATTGAGTTAGGATGTACAAGCATTATTTATGGCTCATGATTTACTTTACAGCTCGTAGATGGACTTTCGTGGTTGGCACTGACACTTGAAAAAATTTTAGAAAAATTTTGTTGAACCACGAGTGCTTTATATGATTTGTACATTGATCCATGACCTGTAAACAATGATCATGAATACGGTCAG
The DNA here is from genome assembly GCA_000787875.1 of Solanum virginianum. NCBI lineage: Eukaryota > Viridiplantae > Streptophyta > Magnoliopsida > Solanales > Solanaceae > Solanum > Solanum virginianum. The sequence goes on along the minus strand of DF360344.1, from coordinate 47,575 downwards.
TGATTAGATGAGAATTTAAAGTTTATGAATTTGAATCTACAATTGAATAGGACAAATCATGGTTTGATCTCTAAGTCGCAGACTAGGCTCGTAAATGAAATCCTAAAATTTGAGAATCTATCCAAGCATACAGGAATCTATGAAGGCTCTAAAACCATCCACGACTTATAGATGATGGTCATGGATAGGGTGCTAATGTATGGAAAATATTGGGTTTCAGTATTTTGGTTTATGGCATAACAGGACGAGTTTGTACAAAGATGTACGAGTTGTACTTAGGTCTTATAGATTGGACAGTGATAAGTTAAAGTTTTGCTAAGTAAAGCGGTCAAGTACAATGGGTATTCTATAACCAGTATTAAAAATTACGGGCCATAGTTTAGGATTCGTCGTTTGGATAGTAAGATTTGAAAATTTGACTAAGTGTTGGTGATTTTACTAGGACTATTCATGAGTCATAAAAGGTTATATGACCCGTAAAATAAGGTCATAAAGTTAAGGTGTAAATTTTAGTAGCTAAGGTTTTGATGCACAAGTACTACGACGATAACCACAACTCATAAAAAGAACGATAAACCATAGATTTCCTTCGTGGATAAGGACTTGCAGTATTGAAAATTTCTCTGATGTCTATTAACGGATTCTATGGTCCGTACAAAGAACTATGGACTACTTATAGGTCTTGTAGATTAATCTAACAGAATTTAATGAGGGATACTTTTTTACCTTTCCTACCCTCTGAACCCCTAAATTACGTTGTTTTAACCTTATTACTTCCCCTTGACCATCTCGGCCCTCTTCATTTCATTTCATTCTCACCCAAGTTTCTAAAATTCTCAAAATCTCCCAAGTTTCTTCCTCCTCAAGCTCTCATTGAAGAACCAGTTAGGGATTTTGATTCCTCCATTGATTTTTCTAGTTTTTGCAAGCAAATTACTCCATGTATGTGGATGTTTATCCGTCAGTCCATTCCACCCATGCTGCCCAAACAATTCTCAACAGTTTTATCCAATTCTAAGTATGAAATTTATGGGTTTTTCATGCTTTACCTTCAGTTACATTTATTATGTATTATACTATGATTAATTATTTATTTATACATGAATTATTATAAATTGCATGATTTTTATGGTTTACAAGTGAATTCTCTTACACTTAATCTAAGGTTCATGAGATCATGTATAGTTTCTTTTGATTTTCATTCGATTAATTCTATATTATATAATTATGCATGTTTTTAATCTAATCTCATGATTTCAAGTCAATTACATATGAACCATATTTTTTGCCCTAGTTTTTACTTACTAGTCATGATTATGATTTTACAAGTCTTCAAGTAAGTTTATGATAAGGGTAACCTAAGATCTTAATGATACTCCCTATAGAGGCAGGATCATAATGATGAAAGGCCTATACTCATATTACATGAATCACATAAATGAGCTATTCTATGAACAAGTTAATAAATTAGATTAGTAGATTGCTTGGCTATCCACATGTTAAGTCTTATGATCTATGACAAGTATGAAATATACACTATGACAAGTTTATGAATTACGACAAGTATGATTTTTATGACTAGTATTGCATGGAATTCTAGCTTAGCACCGAGAGGACTTTGAGGTGGGAAATCAACCTAATGGGTTTGTAGTAGTAATCTCTACATTTCATAACTACATGCAATAGTAAGATTTTTTTAATCAATATGATTTTGCTAATGGATCCGCATATCTCGTGATCACACCCATTTTATGAGTTAGAGTTTTATCATAGAAAGTAGTCTCTCCTTCTCCGGTGGACGGGTAAACATCAGAATTCTATGTTATAACTCACATGGTCTTATATTGATCATGGTTGCTATCCCACATATGTATTGTTTTCTCTGTGACTCATCATAGCCCTTAATTTTGCATGATTCTCTTGTGATTTATTTATGCATTAGCCATTCTCATATTTACATATATTTTACTACTTCTATCACGCTATTTAATTGGTCAATTGCGCATCATGGTTTATGATTCATTACATTGCCTACATACTTAGTACATTCTAATATGCTAATGCGTATATCTTTGCCTACATTAGTTTATAATGTAGGGGAGGGCTCTTATTCTACACCTCACTCACGTGGCTAGATTTCTAGTGTATTTGAAGATTGATGGTGAATCTCATGCTTCAAGGACAAACCTAGTTCTATCCTTTCCTTGTCATTTTAGCTTATATTGAAAACTTGAGACTATTTCTTTTCTTGTTAAGGGTGAACCAAGACATGTCCTAAGGCTCCCGCCTATTCTAGATCTATTAAAAGCATATTTGGATCTATGAAGTCTATGTTGTCTTATTTTATTCTTACTATACTATGTTTCCTAGATTTCTTATGAGCTTCCACATTATGTTTGCCTTATTTCTTTATCTTATGTATGTTTGATACTCTAAGAGATTTGGTTGGGGTTCTTTCGGGAATCCTAATCATTATGTTACACACCTAGGTTAGCTTGGATCATAACAAATATGGTATTAGAACATAAGGTTTTGAACTATCCTAGGAAGTTTAACATGCCACATCAAGTAGAGTCTTATTCATGGGTGTGAAGCACTCGACATCTATGAGTAGGAGGCTATGAGGCATTTTGGAAAAATCTTCAATTATTTCATGATTTATATCATGTGATGGAGATGAACTCTATAAGGCTTCATTCTAATCCATGTCCATTGTGTTTCAAAACATGTCTCGAACAAGTCAAAATAGTGACCAAGATGGTAGCCTTCCTTCATTGGTTGATCAGTCGCCCAATGTCGACATTTCTAATGCAGAGTTTCATAGAGCCATTTTGTTGTTGGCTCTAGCTATAACTGTTCAATTTAATCTAAGAAGGGATTCTCCCATATGCCTTAAAAGTAAGGAGGGGAGAAAGGAGACTAAGAAGGCCTGAATAGATGATGCTTCATCTTCTACTAATTCCCCGATACCCAAGTTCAATAAGGAAATATACCCTTTCCCCTTTGCTAAAAATATGAATAACATCACCAAGGAGAGTGCATGGCTGGTAAGGAGGGTTGTTGTAAGTGTGGTAATAGTAGGCATAAGATGAAGAATTGTCTGGTGGCTACTAGAAAGGGAAGGGAGATGGCTCGAAGGGAAGGTGTTAGCGGGTCCTCTACTCCTGCTAGTTGAGGGTGTGGTAAGATTTATCTGAAAGAATGTTTGGCAAGTACTAGTGTTTGTTTTCTCCATGGAAGAGTGGATCATAAGATGAGGAGTTGTCTATAGGTACATATAAATGAAAATGATAGTCATCAATGAGCTCAACCTTACCCTTCTTTAAGCCTTTGAGCTCAAGATGGTACTTCATCTGGTATGTTAAGAGTTTATGTTGATTATGATATTATTCTTGGTATGAATTATCTTTATGCATGTTATGCTTATATTGATTGTAGAACTCGAGTAATCAAATTTCAATTTCATAGTGAGTTAGTCCTAGAGTGGAAGGGTACAAATTTTTGTTCAAGGGCTAGTTCTTATCGTGCCTAAAAATCCAGAAAATGATTTCTAAAGTATGTATCTACAATCTAGTGCAGGTCAGGGGTACTAATTCCCTAGCCCCTTGTACGGACTTGAATACTCGTGAGATCTTATCGATGCTTAAAAGTCATATTTTCGAAGGTTTGTGACCCATGGGGTGCTTGTGTATGGCTTAAGAAGGGATTTTAGACTTAGTGGCCCAACAGGGCACCTCCCACGAGTCGTGGTCCTCACCACTAGCCGTGGAAGGGGGTATTAGTAGGTGCCCCAACCTTCAAGCTAAGAAATTGGCTAGGGCAGCCACCAATTGCCCTGTACGAGTTGTGCAACCTACCACGAGCTGTGGTAGGTCTCATGCAACCTACCATGAGCCATGGTGGGGATTTTTATGAAGCCCTCATCTCAAAATATGATTCTAAATATGAAATTATTATTGCGAAACTTGGGTCATTTGTATGGACCATTATACGATCAGTGCACCTTTGAAAGTACAGTAAAGCCTTCAGTGGAAACATCCTTAGTCTCAAATTTGGTTGAGTATCTGAAGACCCCTAACACAGACCCTTGTATGGCCCATGGTTCTTTGCACGAGCCATGCTGCTTTACCATGGGACCTTTGGGCACTTTTTAGTGCTCATTTCATTAATGACTTTCTCATCATTTTGGTTATTTTCAAGGGTCATTTTTGACTTTCTAACCTATCCTAAACCTCTGAAAAGACCTATACTCCTTCATTCTTATTCAAATTCATTCGTTACACTTAGAACTTTAGAAATTTCTCTCTTCTAAGAACTCCTCTCAAGTGTGACATTGAAGATTCAACTTAGAAATTCAAGGATGGCCTTCTTCTTCTCAAATCAATTTCTTCTTACTTCTTTTAGTTATCTAAGGTATGTGGGATTGATTCATGATCCCTTTCGATCATGAAGACTCCAAGAACTTCTTGCTACTTAATTTATGAATTTTAAGCTTACTTTGAATATGATTCTTTTAAATTAGTGTTGATTTGATTAAATTGAGATATGAGTTGTATTTAATTGATGTTTTTAAAGTGATTTAAGCCCCATTATGTTGAATTGCATTGATATTATGAAGGTTTAAATATGTATGCCCCTTTAAATGTTGAATCTATGCATGGGTAATTCCTAGTATACTTTAATGTGGATTTCTTGGATTTTCTTTGATTTCATCTTATAATATTATTTTAAATATGAATCTCTATTGCCCATATGTCACGACTCAAACCTAAGGTCTAAGAGTGGCATGGCGAATGAGGACCCTAAAGTTCCCAAACAAGCCTCAAAGTATCCTTATTCACATCATCGGTTCGGAAGCATATACGAATAGTAAACACATAGTTCTAAGGGACGAAAAGGCAGGACTCACACTATGGGGGTGTCATAAGGAAAGAGATTAACATGGATTCACATAACACATAGCACATAAAGTCTAAGGGGCGAGTAAGTATGACTCACTCTATGGGGCAATTGGGGACTTAGTATCTTTCACATTATATAAAAGCACATCATAATACTCATAGCTAATCCACATAATGATATCCAATAAGTAGCCATATCCATAGTCATAATCTCTGAATAGAACACTTAGCATACAAATGTAAAAGAGTTTACAAGATGTCCAACAATATCTTTAGTCATAAGATAAGACGGGCCAAGATATTTTTCGGGCTCAACCTTAAATTAAATAACATAAGAAAAAGAACCATAGGTAGAGAAATGGTGGTTTATCCTTGGAAGATAGGACTCACCACAACAAGAAAATCTCAAGATCCAAGCTAACCGTCGTATGGTAGATAAAGGTAGTCTTCGGTCCCTACATGGTTAGATCATATAGGTAAAAAGTATGTGTTAGTACATTTGAATATACTGAGTATGCGGGTATGCAATGCACATGCCTTATCAAACCTGCATTCAATGTTAGATGACAAAGACACATAATATAGAAAGAGGTATATAACCAAAGAAGGATAGTATAACAATATGACATGAAATTTATGATGCATGAAATGCAATAATGATTATATATATAGGGATAGACTATAACCTACAAATCAAACTCATGCGAGCTATTACATGAATTAGTCCGATGTAGACCTCCTATCGATAGAAGAAAATTATTTGCCAAGGATAATCTACACCACACCTTACAACCTAGTCGTTTTGGTGTGATGAACACCTTCCTAACAACCTCACCTTTCGAAAGGATTTCCATATCATATCATATCATATCATATCATATCAAGGTGCAATCATTCCTTTACGATCCAGTCTTTAGGTAATGGCTACCATATACCTGTGCTGGCATATAGTTCAAGGAAAGGAAGAGGACCCTTGGGGATAGCCCTGTTGCCCCCAATCCATCGGTGCTAAGTCAAACATACCATGAGAATGCTTATATATATGCATGCTTTCAAAAGAGGCATTACTTATTTCAAATCATTTCAATGCATACTTGGGCTCAAAAGCCAAACACATTTCACAATCATTCATACTTGAGTTCAAAAGCCAAATCATAATCATAATCATGCTTCTCTAGCATAAGATTAGCTCATGCACATATATAGAATGACGCAAGCACTCCAAATGCTCAAAGAGCCATATCATAGACATTTATGTGATCACATTCTTGTCATAACCATAATCTTATCAGAATCATATATATATATATATATATATATATATATATATATATATATATATATATATATATATATATATATATATAAACATAATTGGGTTTAACCCACTTCATGATCTTCATAAAATCCAATGCTCATGAATACATATGCTATGAATGATATGTCAATAACAATATGTAATATAAATTCAATCTAAAATCAACAATATAATATGAAATTCAAGTAAATCCATAAGTAAAATCCACATTCAAATCATAAAATTGATTATTCATGCTTAGATCATACTTTAAAGGGACAATACATATTCAAATATTCATAATAATAATGCAATTCAACATATTAGGACTTAAAATCGACTTAAAATCAACTTAAAATCCACGATAAAGCATAAACCATACTTCAATTGAATTTAATAAACCATAACCTTCAAAACCTATAATTAAAGTGAAACGCCCCAAAAATGCCCAAAAATGTGTCTCAAAAATGCCCATAATCATAATTTTTATATATCTCAAAATTCGTATGTGATATCGAAAATCCAACTTCATATTCATGATCAGGGAAAAATTGAGCGGAAATGGGTATAACCCCAATTTTAGAGCAACCATAGCGAAAAATAATTTTTTAAAAATTTGCTTATCTAGTGTTGATCTGTGCCTTGTCCATGACGCACCAGGGGCACGGATCAATGTTATTTTGGTCCCCAATTTTTTGTTTTGGCCTAAGGCTTTGGGGTCTTAGGCCCATGCCCTCCTATGCGTAAAAACACCTATACTTAGTCATTTTTCAACTATATATCACTCAAGACACTCCCAAAAACCCTCTCCAACACTTAGCCAAATATTTCATCCAAATTCAAGTGTCCCAAACTCATTTTCGAATCTCAAGAACTTCATTCAAGCTTCAAGTCCTCATTCAAATCTTCATCAAGGGAATCCCTAAATTTAAGGTATGCGGGTTTTAACTATTGGATTCTTCCACCCATGGTATCCAATCTTTCTTTTTATGTAAATTGTATGTTTTTAAGTTGGATTAACTATAGGTATCTCTTACTATGAAATTTAATTATAAACTATGTTGGAGTTTCATAAAATGTTGAGTGGTTAAGCATGTTTTGAGCTATGACTCTGCTATGATCTATTATGATATTTGATGAGGGGTTTCAATGTATCTTGTATTAAGGTGTTACAAAGTGTTGGTGGGTTGATTTACATTGACTTTTTTCATATGATTTCACTCTGGAATTGCATGATTTTGAACTAGCATTACGCACCCACCAAGTATTTGATAAAATGTCTTATTAAGGATTCTTGGGTTATTGATGGTCTATGATATGGTTTACAAGATAAGTGATTATATGATGATGAAAGGATTGTATGTATGTATTGAATTCATGAAAAGTATCTATAGTGTTGCAAGTTGACCACACCTTATTGAGGGGGTGATATGCCTCAACAACTTTGATGGGGGATGCTATGCCCATCTACCATGTTGAGGGGTATATACCTTGATTACTTTGATAGGGGGTGTCATGACCTAAGCCTAGGCCTAGACGTGACACAGCGCATGGGGAATCCAAAGGCACCCCGAGCAAGCCTCTTAACATATCATTACATATCCTTGGTCACGGAAGCAATAAAATGTAACAACAATAGAGTAAAATAGGGACAACGGGGCTAACAAATAACTTCAATATCATAAACATCAAGAGTCAAGAGAGAGTCAAAGCTCATAACATTACACATGACATGTCCAACAACACCTTTACTACATAGCTAAGAGTAGGGGCCAAGACAAGATACTGGGCTCACCCTCATAGTCAACATATACATAAAAGAAGATAGCCTTGAAACAAAGTATAAGGTCACAAACATCGACCCCTAAATAGAGGACTCACCAAAGATCTTGAGAGAGATCAGTAGAGGAGGATGATCAAGTAGGGCATCAGTTCCTACATGGTAATATCATGTAGGCATAAAGTATGTATTAGTACGCTTGAATATACTAAATATGTAGGATAAAATGCTAATAAGGGATAAGCAACATAATCGAAATGCATAATTATAAGCAAGGATAGTTATAACATCAATATGACATACATGATCAATGCTTAAGGTAAAACATGCTTGTAAATCATGATCAAGGAATGTAAACTCAACATGGAATACATACACAACCCCTTTTGACCAACTTTCATGAAATGGGCTAAATGGCCCCCACTCGCCTTATGGTATAACCTTTTTGGAGAGTGTTACCAATACCCTGACCGTACGACATAATCTTTTTGATAGGTAGTATAAGACAGCTTCTACTTTGTAATATAATCTTTTGGGTAAGAGCCGTGATTCATTCTACCTTACGGCATGACTCTTTCGATAGAATGTCCACACCTTACGAGATAATCGTTTTGGTGGAAACCATTGGTCTTCCTACCTTACGGCATGGCCTTTTTGGTAGTGTGTCTCCAACCTTACAATATGATCTTTTTGGTAAGAACCATTAGTTATTCTATCTTACGATATGACCTTTTTGGTAGGATGTTCATACCTTACGATGTAATCTTTTTGGTAGGAACCATTAGTCATTCTACCTTACAGAATGACTTTTTTGGTAGGAATCATAGAACTAGCTCATCAAACCATTACATTTCAAACAAAAAGGGGAGACCTTCTCCATTTTCTCAAGAGCACGACAAACATGGGAACCCAATAATCTACTTGCAACACCATAGGTACTTCTTCATGAAAATAACTCATATAAACATTCCTATCATCATCATAAATCATTCAACTCATATGTCATGCTTTAGACCTTCAACAACTCAAGAATCCATAACTGAACATCTTATCAAACACTTGGCGGGTGTGTAGTGCTAGTATAAAACCTGTAATTTAGGGATGAAATCATGCAAAGAAATTCAATGTAAAATCACCAATAGATACTTGGTAACACCCTCAAGCAATATTCATCAACACCCTTTATCAAATCTCACAATAGATCTTAGATTAATAGCTCAAAACATATTAAAACAACCATAATTTCATGAAACCTCAATGCAGTGAAATTCATAATTGATAATATTCATGAACAAATCAACTTTAAATCATGCAATTTTGAGTAAAAGAGAGCTTAGGTATCATGGGTGAAAGGAACCCATGAAAGAAACCCACATACCTTGATTTTGGGAGAATTCTTGAAGAAGATTGGAGATGGAGACTTGAAGCTTGATTGAGAACCTTATGATCCGGATGAGCTTTTTTGAGACTTGAAATTGGAGATAAAATATTAGCTAAGTATTTTAGTGAGTATTTAGAAATGTCTTGAGTGATATGAGGGTGAAATAAGACTAAGTATAGGCATATTCATGCATGGGAACACTTAGGCCCAGGACTCAAAAGCCTTGAACCGAACAAAAATCTAGGCAGCAAAATACACTGAGGTGCGTTGCGCCATTGACGCGCCTGGACACTATTTTTCGTCAAACTTGGAAAATCAAAATTATGAATCATATGAAAAGTATCTATAGTGTTGCAAGTTGACCACACCTTATTGAGGGGGT
>DF360344.1:10400-36474 GCA_000787875.1 Solanum virginianum | reverse complement strand
CGATCCCAAGAGAAAGAAGAGCTCGTACACCTGAGGAACAACCGACTCCTCCCGCTCCTCAAGCTTCCCAAGATGGGGGAGTGACCCATGAAGAGTTCTGGGATGCTATTACCATGTTGGCTCATGTTATGGCCAACCAAATCAACCAAGGGGTCCAAGCTCCTCATGCTCCTACTCCGGCCTCAAGGATGAGAGACTTTACTAGAATAAACCCACTGGAGTTCCATGGGTCTAAAATGGATGAGGATCCTCAAGAATTTATTGATGAAGTGTATAAAGTGTTGTCTATTATGAGGGATAATCATAGGAGAAAGCGGAGTTGGCGGCCTACCAACTCAAGGGGGTGGCTCAAATTTGGTTTACCCAATGAAAAATGGAGAAGGGGAACAATAACGTCATCCTTTGGGAAGTGTTCAAGGTGACATTTCTCAATAGGTTCTTTCCATAGAGCTAAGGGAGGCCAAGATAATGGAATGTATGAACCTCAAGAAAGGGTCCATTAGTGTGATTGAATATGCCCTCAAGTTCAACCAATTCTCCAAATATGCTCCATAATTTATAACGACCCGAGGTCTAGGATGAACAAATTTATGTTGGGTGTGTCCGACTTGGTCAATAAGGAATATCAAACACCATGTTGATAAGTGATATGGATTTGTCCTGCCTCATGACATATGCCAAATAATGGAGGATAAAAAGCTTAGAAAAAAATAGAACAGTGAGGCCAAGAGGGCCCATTTTGAAGGTAGGTTCCACAGTCCCAAGGGTGGCCAATTTCATCAAGGCCAAGGGTCTTCTAATGCTCCTAATAGAAGGTTTGCTAATGACAACCAAAGGATCCAAGGTGGTGGTGGTGTGGTGCCTAATACTATGTGCCCAAGATATGATAGAGGCCATAATGGCCCATGTTTGAAAAACACTAATGCTCGCTATGGTTGTGGTGATATGGGTCATAAGGTAATGGAGTTTCCTCATAATCGTAATAAGGGTAGCGATGGTCGTCCAAAAGGCCAAGGTGCAAATGCGGGTCCTAAGGGGAGAGGAGGCCAACAAGGAGATGCCCCAAGGCAAAATTGATTTTATGCTCTCCAAGGAAGACAAGGGGTGGATGAGGTTCCTGATGTCGTCACTGGTACATTAAAGGTTTTTGATTTTGATGTGTATGCTTCGATAGACGCAGGTGCCACTCTTTCTTTATTTACTCTGTTTGTTACCAAAAAGCTCCATGTTAAACCCGAATTGTTGTATGAGCCATATGAAGTGTCTACTCCCATTGGTGCATCCATTGTTGCTAGAAGGGTCTATAGAAATTGTCCTATTTTCATTTTGCATAAAATCTTGCCTTGTGATTTTGTTGTATTAGATATGGTGGATTTTGATATCATTCTTTGGATGGATTGGTTGGATGCATATTATGCTTCTATTGATTGTAGAACCCATAGGGTCAAATTCTAATTCCCTAATGAACCCGTCCTTGAGTGGGAGAGTCATGATGTTGTGGTCAAGGGTAGATCCATTTCTTGCATTAAAGCCCAAAAGTTGATTTCTAAGGGGTGTCTTTATCATCTTGTAAAGTTTAGGGATGTTGAGTCTAAAGTCCTTCCTATGTTTATTGTGATGCCTCTCGTGTTGGTTTGGAGTGTGTATTAATGCAGCACAACAAAGTGATAGCCTGAGTCTAAAGTCCTTCACATAGAGTCATTCCGATGGTTAATGAATTCCTTGATGTCTTTCCCAATGATTTTCGGTGTTCCTCTCGAAAGGAAAATATATTTTGGCATAGACCTCCTTCTTGATACTCAACCCATTTTTATTCTACCTTACCTATGGCCTCAGCAAAGTTGAAAGAAAAATTGAGGGAATTATTGGAGAAGGGTTTTATAAGGCCTAGTCAATCACCTTGGGGTGCACTGGTGTTGTTTGTGAAGAAGAAGAATGGTACTTTTAGAATGTGCATTGATTACCGGCAACTTAATAGGGTCACCATAAAGAATAAAGCCTTCCGGACTAGGTATAGGCACTTTGAGTTTATGGTTATGTCCTTCGGGTTGACTAATGCACCGGCTATCTTCATGGATTTATGAATAGGGTCTTTAAACCCTACCTTGATTTGTTTGTGGTGGTTTTTATTGATGATATCTTGTTCTATTCCCATAGTGAGGAGGAGCATTTGAACCACTTGAGGGTAGTATTGCAAATATTGAGGGAGGAGAAGCTGTATGCTAAATATGAAAAATGTGAGTTTTGATTGAATGAGGTTGCTTTTCTAGGTCATGTGGTGTCGGGTGATGCCATTACGGTGGATCATAAGAAGACGGAGGTGGTTAGAAATTGGCCTAGACCTTTGACTCCATCAGACTCTAGAAGTTTCTTGGGTTTAGCGGGTTATTATCAGAGGTTTGTGAATGGGTTCTCTTCTATTGCTTCTCCAATGACTAAGTTTACCCAAAAGAAGGCAAAATTTGTGTGAACCGATGAATATGAGAATGGTTTCCAAACCTTAAAAGATAAGCTTGTCTCCGCTCCTATCTTGTCTTATCAAAAGGGTTTGGAGGGTTTATTGTGCATTGTGATGCCTCAAGAATTGGTTTGGGTTGTGTTTTGATGCAAAATAGTAAGGTGATAGCTTATGCCTCTATACAACTTAAGGTGCATGAAAAAAATTATCCTAACCATGATCTTGAATTGGCCACCGTGGTATTTACTTTAAAAATTTGGTGTCATTATTTATATGGAATTCATGTTGATGTGTTTACTGATCATAAGAGTCTTCAATATGTGTTCACTTAAAAAGATCTTAAGACAAAGAAGGTGGTTAGAGCTCCTTAAAGATTATGACATGAATGTGCACTATCACCCCGACAAAGCTAATGTTGTGGCCGATGCTCTAACTAGAGTGTCTATGGGTAGCCTAGCATATATAGATGATGGTGGCAAAGAGGTGGCTAGAGAGTTTCATAGGTTCGCTACATTGGGAGTTAGGTTGGAGGAGGTTGACAATGGCGATGTAGTGGTTGTTGATGGTTCTAAGTCTTCATTGACTGATGAGGTAAAGGCAAAACAAGATCTTGACCTCGCCTTGCTAGAGTTGAAGGACTTGGTGAGAGATGGTAAGGTGGAGGTTTTCTCTCGGGGGGAGATAATGTCTTTAGGTACCAAGGAAGATTTTGTGTGCCTAATGTTGATGCCTTGAGGAAGAAGATTTTTGATAAGGCTCATAATTCTTCCTATTTTATTCACCCCAGTTCAACAAAGATGTATAGAGATTTGAGGGAAGTGTATTGGTGGGATGGTATGAAGAGAGACATTGCTAAGTTTGTATCTAGTTATCATAATCGCCAATAAGTAAAAGCCGAACATCAAAGGCCGGGTGACCTAGCCCATGATATAGAGATTCCTACTTGGAAGTGGGAGGAAATCAACATGCTTTAACCCTCAAACGGATGGCCAAGCCGAAAGAACTATCCAAACCCTTGAGGATATACTTAGGGCTTGTGTTATAGAATTTAAGGGTAGTTGGGATAATCATCTTGCACTCGTTGAGTTTGCTTACAGTAATAGCTATCATTCTAGTATCGATATGGCTCCTTTTGAAGCTCTCTATGGTAGACATTGTAGGTCCTTGGTTTTAATCGTTATCATTCAAACATTGGTATGGCCCCTTTTGAAGCTCTCTATGGTAGGCGTTGTAGATCCCCAGCTGGATAGTTTGAGATGGGGAGATGACATTGTTGGGTATGGACTTAGTCATGGAAGCCATGGAGAAGGTGAGGTTGATAAGGAAGAGGTTGCAAACAGCCCAAAGTCGATAAAAGTCCTATTTGGATGTGAGGAGAAGGGATCTTGAATTAAAAGTTGGTGATTGGGTTTATTTGAATGTCTCACCAATGAAGGGTGTGATCCAGTTTGGCAAGAAGGGTAAATTGAGTCCAAGATTTATGGGTCCTTATAGAGTGTTGAGAAGGATTGGTAAGGTGGCCTATGAGTTGGAGTTGCCCAATGATATGAGTATGGTTCATCCGGTCTTTCATACGTCTATGTTGAGGAAGTGTGTGTGTGACCCAAGTGCCACTGTGCCTCTTGATATTATAGGTGTTGTTGAAGACGTATGATTCATCCGGTCTTTCATATATATATGTTGAGAAAGTGTGTGGGTGACCCAAGTGCCATTCTACTATTGGATGTTATGAGTTTGGTGGAAGATAATTTGACTTATGAGGAGTTTTTGGTAGAAATGTTGGATAGACAACTAAAGAGGTTGAGAAATAAGGATGTAGCTTCCGTTAACGTCCTTTGGAGGAACCAACAAGTTGAAAATGCCACATGGGAAGATGAGGCAGACATGCAAAGGCTCCATATCTTTTCTACTCTACTCAAGCCTAAGGTACTAATTTAAGTCTCCCACATGATTTCAAGTCTTAAGTCTCAACCCTTATGTCATTTGCATGCATTCATGTTTATGTTGATAAAGTTTATGGTGATTTTGACACTTATGTTGAGATTTTTGAAATCATGTTTAAATGCATTTGTTTCATTCATGTGTTTGGCTGAAATCATATTGATTACCTCTCTTATGTACATTTCTTTGACATTCGGGGATGAATATTTCCAAGTGATAGATATTGAAACGCCCTAAAAATGCCCAAAAATGTGCCTCGGAAATGCCCATAACCGCAATCTCCATATATCTCAAAATCTATGCGTGATATAAAATAATTGACTTCATATTCGTGATCAGGGGAAAATATTGAGTGGAAAATAGGTATAACCACTATTTTAGAGCAACCGTAGCGAAAAATAATTTTTCAAAAATTTGCTTATCTAGTGTTGATCCAGGCCTTGGCCGCGACGCACTAGGGGTGCGGATCAGTGTTATTTTAGTCCCCAGTTTTTAATTTTAGCCTAAGGCTCTAGGGTCTTAGGACTATGTCCTCCTATGCGTAGAAACACCTATACTTAGTCATTTTTCAACTATATATCACTTAAGAAACCTCCCAAAAATCCTCTCTAACACTTAGCCAAATACTTCATCCAAATTTAAGTGTCCCAAACTAATTTTCGGATCTCAAGAACTTCATTCAAGCTTCAAGTCCTCATTCAAATCTTCATTAAGGGAATCCTCAAATTTGAGGTATGTGGGTTTCAACTATTGGGTTCTTCTACTTATGGTGCCTAATCTTTCTTTTTATGTAAATTGCATGTTTCCAAGTTGGATTAACTATGGGATCTCTTACTATGAAATTTGAATATAAACTTTGTTGGATTTTCATAAAATATTGATTGTTTAAGCATGGTTTAAGCTATGAATCTATGATTTATTATGAGATTTGATGAGGAGTTTCAACGTATCTTGAATGAGGGTGTTACCAAGTGTTGGTGGGTTGATTTACATTTAGTTTTCTCACATTATTTGACTCTTGAATTGAATAATCTTGAACTAGCATTACACACCCGCCAAGTGTTTGATAAAATATCTTCTTAAGGATTCTTGGGTTATTGATGGTCTACGAAATGGTTTACAAGATAAGTGATTCTATGATGATGAAGAGATTGTATGTATTTATTGAATTTATGAAAAGTATCTATAGTATTGCAAGTTGATCACACCTTGTTGAGGGGATGATATGCCTCAACCACTTTGATGGGGGGGGAGGGGTGCTATACCCATCTACCATGTTGAGGGATATATACCTTGACCATTTTGATAGGGGGTGTTATGCCCAACTACCGTGTTGAGGGGTATATACCTTAACCACTTTGATGTGGGGGGAGGGTGTTATGCCCATCTACCATATTGAGGGGTATATACCTTGACCACTTTGATGGAGGTGCTATTCCCATCAACCAATTGATTGGTAGATACCTCAGTCACCTTCCAAGGGGGTGATATGCCTTGGATTCCAAGTAATAGTTTGCTTGGTCTATGATAATGGTCTCTTCTTACACTTATAATATTTTCTATACAAGCATGTTTTACTTTAATCATTGATCATTCATGCCATGTTGTTATTATACTTATCCCTTGCTTATAATTATGTATTTTGACTATGTTGCCTATCTCTTGTTGCATTGTATCATACATACTTAGTACAGTCAAACGTACTAACGCATACTCTATGCCTACGTGATGTTACCATGTTGGAACCGGAGCACCTCTTGATCATCCTCCACATGGCTAGCCTTGGCATTTGAAAGAAGAGCTTTGGTGAGTCCTCAAGTTCGGGGACATTAGCTATCTTACTCTTGTCAGTTGATTTCTCTTTATGTTGAACTCTTTATACTATGAGCTTGTGAGTTCGTGTCGAGCGTCGTCATTATCCACCTTACTCTTGTCACTTGTTTTTTCTTTATGTTGAACTCTTTATACTATGAGGGTGAGCCCGAAAAGTGTCTTGGTCCCCGCTCTAATCTATGTTTAGAGGTGTTGTTGGAACAAATGATGTAATTATGTTTTGAACTTTGACTCTTCTATGTTTTATGCTATCAAAGACTTCCCTTAGTCCCTTTTTCCCTTGTTTATATTGTTATTATTGTTGTTTACTTTGCTTCCGCAACTAAGGATGTGTAATTAATATGCTAAGAGGCTTATTTGGGTCCATTCGGGTTCCTATTTGTCGTGTAATGTCTAGGCCCTAGGGTTGGGTCATGACATAAAGTAAGTAAAATTTCATGAAATTCAAGTGAAAATAGTTTGGATCTTCTTGGTTGAAAGGGATCAAGACAAGAAGAAATTTGATGAAGAAAAGGGTTTTCTCCTGATTCCCAAGCTTTGTCTTCACAAGAGCCTTTAAGAGAGTTCTTAAGAGTGACTTGAGAGAATTCTTAGTGTAAGAGTGAATTGGAATGAGAGAATTAAAGTATAAGTCATTTGAATGTCTTTAGGTAGAATAAGAAGTCACAAATGACCCTTATGATAAATCGTAATTACAAAAACACCATTAATGAATCGAGTAGAAACATTGAATTCAAGGTCTTAGGGATAGGGGGTATGGTCAGTGAGGCACTATATGGATCGTATACTTGCTTGTGGTCCAACAATTAGAAAAATTCCACTTGACAAATGTCCGAAATGGTAATTCGATACTTACAAAAATTCAACATGGGCACTCCCACAAGGAAGGTGGTACGGACCATACCAAGCCATACTGTCCGTGTACTCCTCCATACCACTTCACTTTGAAAAATTCTCCATTATGAAGTTCTGAGACGGTGATCTAATACTTAGAAAATTTCACTCCGACACCTATACGGAAGGGCCTTAGAGACCATGAAGCACCAAATGATCCATGAGAGGGGCCGTACCACTTTCCTTAGGCTCAAAACTATGGAGTCTCAAGCCCAGGGCTACCATACGGTCCATCACATGGTCCTTATGGCTTTACACGGATCGTGTAGGGTCCAAGTGTGGTATGCCTTGGTCCTAAACTCCACATTAAGACTCTTATACCCCACACAAGGCAAAGGGCTACTTCAAGAAGGCTTTCCTACGGTCTGTATAGCACCACACAGACCGTGAAGGTTTCCATGAAGTGTCACCTTGGTCCAAAACTTTCTGGATCCAATTTTCAAGTTCCATTATGGTCGTATCAAGTCTAGGTCCTCACACCATGCTATTCTCTCATCATTCATGGCATATGCATACATGAACATTTATTTTCATGAAGCTTATGATATGGGATAAGACCCAATTATGACTATGACTATGTTTTCAAGTAAGTAAGGATATGACAAAAATGTGATCACATAATGTATATGATATGGCTCTTTGACCAATTATGGGTGCTTACACCAGCATGTACGAGTATAAATGAGATATTCCTATGCATGAAAATATGAATTGAAGTATGATTTGGCTTTTTAGCCCAAGTACACATGATTACAAAGTATGATTTAGCCTTTAAGCCTAAGTATACATGATGAAGTTTTGGAAAGACCCATGCCTCTTTTGCAAGCATGTATATGTATACGTATATGCATTCTTATGGGATGATGACCTATTACCAAGTGGACTTGTGTGAGGGGGCCTATCCCCAAGGGCCCTTTATATAAATCCTTAAGTCACATAACTATGTACCAAACATAGGTTCATGTTTATGTCCCTGTGAGGATGATTATGTTTTGTTCATGAAAAATCCTTACCGAAATGGGAGGCTCGTAAGGTAAGGTTACTTCTCCAAAATAGGAGGCCCATAAGGTAAGGTTACTTCTCTGAAATGGGAGGTCTAGGAGGAGAAGTATGGTCTACCTTTGGCAAATAGATCACCCTTTCTTTGTGTACATCAAAATTTCAAGTAATAGCTCATTTGGTCAATGTATGTCGGTTGAGGTCACATCCCCGCATGTTTAAAGTATTATGGCATTTATGCATCATGAATTTCATGGCATATTGGTATATTACTCTTCCCTTTATATACTTCTTTTTAAATATATATGCCCTTGTCATTTAACATTGAAATGCAAGTTTACTATGTTCATCTGCATTACATGGCTGCATACTTAGTACATTTAAATGTACTAACACATATTATTTGCCTACATGATCTAACCATGTAAGGATCGAAGACTATCTTTATCCATCTCTTGATGGTTAGCTTGGATTATGAGAGTTGCTTGTGGTGAGTCCTATCATTCAAGGACAACCACCTTCTATCTACCTAATATATTATTTCCACTTTTGTCTTTACTTTAAGGGTGATCCCAAGACATGTCTTGGGCCCGTCCTATTCCATGACTTAGAGGCATTATTAGACATCATGTAAACTCTATGTATGAGCTTGTGTTATGTTTTTTTACTTGCTTGTGAAGACTATGATTATGGATATCTCATGTTGTTGATGTTATGATGATATGTTCACGATGAGATGTGGAAACATGAAAAGTCCTAAGACCCTTATATCCCCATAATGTGAGTCATTCTTACCCGCTCCTAAGTTCTTATGTGCTATGTACTATGTGAATCCATGCAAATCACTATCCCTATGACATCCCCATAGCGTGAGTCATACTTACTCGTCCCTTAGAATTACATGTTTATTATTTAATCACGTGTTTCTGAACTTATGAAGTGCATATAGATGCTATGAGACTTGTTTGGGTGCAGCCCATGTCTTAACAAGTTTGGTATTAAAACACTATAGGATTTAAAATTATCCTTCTAGTCTAACATGCCACGTCGAGTAGAGTCCTATTCATGGGTGTGAAGTAAACCATACTATGAGTGAGAGGCTATGATGGAATTTTAGGAATTATCTCACTTCTTCATTTCTAATGTTGTGCTTTGGATCATGTCTTAAGACTTCTTAACTTTGACGATATTCTTAATGTCTTACAAAATATTCCTCCAAGAAGAGCCCCTCTACCAAGGTAGGCCCCTATCAATGAGGACCAAGTCCCTCAAGAGCCTATGGGGGAGCCGTTTACCCAAGATGAATTCCAAACTGCCTTTGCCATGCTTGCCCAAGTGGTGACCAACCAGGCTAGGTAGGTTAATTCTCCTCCTCATGTCTTCACACCAGCTGCTAGAGTAAGAGATTTTGCTCGGATGAATCCTTTAGAGCTTTATGGATCAAAAGCTGATGAGAATGCCTAAGACTTCATTGATGAATTCTCTAAGGTGTTGACCATAATAGGGGTGACTTCAGAAAAGAAAGCTAAATTAGCTGCCTATCAGTTGAAGGATGTGGCTCAAGTGTGGTACACCCAATGGTTGATGGAGAGGGTTGGTGATGATAGGGTTGGTTGGAAAGAGTTTAAGTTTGCCTTTCTAGACCATTTCTTTCCTATTGAGCTTAAGGAGGCCAAAATGACAAAATTTATCAACCTCAAGCAGGGCGGTATGGGTGTGAGGGAATATTCCCTCAAGTTTACTAAGCTCTCTAAGTATGCTCTTATGTTAGTAGCTTACTCCCATGCAAGGATGCACAAGTTTATTCCTGGAATCATGAATTTATTGTGAAAGAATGTCATACGACTATGCTTATTCGAGATATAGACATTCCCAGGCTTATGATCTATGCTGAATAGATTGAAGGGGAGAAACAAAGGCCGGTGGTTCCAAGAGGAGAAACAAGGATAAAAGGGTGAATGATTCCAAGAGGACCCATTATGATGGTGGTTCTCCCATTCTATGAGTAGTGGTGGAAATGGTCGCTTCCAACAGGGCCAAGGTTGAAATGCAAAGCTTGCCAATATTAGATTACCTCCTCCAAAGGCATAGGCTGGAGTTGGACCCCTACCTCCTTGGTGTGACAAGTATCGGAAGAATCACTTAGGTGCATGCCTGAAGAGTTCAGGTGGTTGCTTTGGATGTGGTGATATGGGCCACAAAATTGCTAACCATCCTAAAGTTCCCAAGAAAGGCCAAGTGGCTCCTAATAATCAAGGCCAATAAAGAGCTTCACAAGGTGATGCACCAAGAAACAACAGGTTCTATGCTTTGCATGCTTGATAGGAAGTAGAGGAGACTCCAAATATAGTGACTGGTATGTTAAAAGTCTTTGGTTTTGATGTCTATGCTCTGCTTTATCCGAGTGAAAATTTATCTTTTGTGACTCCTCTTTTGGCTGTTAAGTTTGGATTGAGTCCTGAAATCAATGCAATGTTAGTTGATTTTATGTGTTTTTGTGTTATGTTTGTAGGATTTCAGGTTTGGCCTTAATTCTGGGAAGAGAGACAGAAGTTTCTATTTTTTGATACAGTACGAGACCTTTTACGGGCCGTAGATCATTCTACATGTCATAAAGAGGGTTTTCTAAACAATTTCGATAAGGGGCTATTTTCTGAAGTTGATTCTATGAACATGTATATGAGTCATGGAATGATTTACAAGTCGTAGAACATGGTTCGTGCCTTGAGGGTCAGAGATTTGGACTATCTGAAGATTCATCAGATGAGACCCCCTTATGGGTCGTAAAGTACTTTACAAGTCATAGAGGGGTATCGTAAACTTGAAGTCTAAAATTGTAGCAGCGCTGTACCAAACCCCGATTACAGGTCGTGGAATGTAATATGACCCATAAATCCCTTTTGTGAGCCGTGCCGACCAATTATCATATTATGTTTAGGATTTGTATTTTACTTATTATAAATAGGTTTTTAGGTTATTTTTCATAAGTTTTTTGCTTATTACTCAGAGAACTCAGTATTTAGAGAGAGAAAATTGTCAGATCATATTGGAGTGACTTTGAGAACACTTGTACTTGAATTTTTTCTTCAAGCTTCATTACTCAAAGAACTCAGTA
Source organism: Solanum virginianum (assembly GCA_000787875.1). NCBI lineage: Eukaryota > Viridiplantae > Streptophyta > Magnoliopsida > Solanales > Solanaceae > Solanum > Solanum virginianum. The sequence goes on along the minus strand of DF360344.1, from coordinate 25,234 downwards.
ATTAGAGAGAGAAAATAGTGAGATTACATTAGAGACTCTTTGAGAACACTTATACTTTAATTACATCTTTAATCTTGTGATTCTCTTGGAAATTGGATTTGCTTGTTTTTAATTCAATTGTGTAAGTGCTAAATTTTGTTATTCCAATTCATGATTCTTGCATCTACACAAAGTATGAGTAGCCAAATCCACAACTAGGGTTGTGGGGACTATGCAGAACTAACAAGGTAAAATCGGATAATTCATATTTCTTGGAAAGTGTGCATGCATATCCTAATTAACTCTCTTTGTTTTGCATGTTTTCTGATGGTGGCCAACATTAGAACCCGCCTAGTGTTACTGACTCGACTAAGGTAGTAAAGAATAGAAAAATAGATTAATTAACAGAATTTGATTGATGTATTCTCGTCTAATCAACCAAATTGGGCCAAGGAGAGCTTGTACTAGGACTAATAGGTAAGGGTTAGTAATGCACACTATAGAGATGGGCCAAGTCACATAGTGAAATTTGCCTCTCACCTTTGACTAAAGAGCTTGGTGAACTTAACTTACCGTCCTGCGTGCTACACACTAGAAAAGAATTAGGTTATCCGATGATACTAAGTTGGGGAATTATAGGGAACATAAAACCCTAGTTTCTCTCCATATTGATTTCACCCTTGTGTAGATTTATTTTCCTATTGATTATTACAACCCCCCCCTGGGGAAATAAGTAGGTTAACTACTCAAATTGCATAATTACCGGGCTAACCCTCATAGTCAAGACAAGCTACCAACGTCACCCTCATAGTCAACATATACATAAAGAAAAGATAGTCTTAGAACATAGTATGAGATCATAAACATCGTTCCCGAAATGGAGGACTCACTAAATAGCTTGAGAGATGTCGTACTAGCGACACGGAGGAGGATGATCAAGTGGGGCTTTGGTTCCTACATGGTGACATCATGCAGGCATAGATTATGCGTTAGCACGTTTAAGTGTACTAATTATGTAGGATGCAATGCAATAAGTGATAAGCATCATAAGCAAAATGCATAACTTAGGTAATGGATGAGCATATAGCAATATGACATATATGGATGATGCTTGAAGCAAAATCATGCTTATAGAGAATATAATACATGTGTAAGGAGAGACTATCAATAGTGCATATCCAAGCCTACCACCCCCTTGGAGAGGTGAATGAGGTACGAACCCCTCAATAGGTTGATCAGGTACAAGCCCCCCAACATAGTTGATTGAGTACAAACCCCCCAACGTGGTTATGAAGGTACAAACCCCTCGACATGGTTGCACGGGCCTACCACCTCTTGAGCGAGGTGATTGAGGTACAAATCCCTCAACGAGGTTACCCGAGCCTACAACCCCTCGAGTGAGGCTTGGTCAATTCCTAACACTATAGAGATAATATTATATACATATATTCCTTTCATCATCATATAGTTATTCAACTCATAACGTATGTATTGGACCTTCAATTCCTCAAGAAAATCATACCCGAACATTTTATCAAACACTTGGCGGGTGTGTAGTGCTAGTGTAAAGTCATGCAATTCAAGTGTCAAATCATGCTAGAAAATTCAATGTAAAACTATCAATAGATACTTGGTAACACCCTCAATCAACATACATCAACACCCTTCATCAAATCTCATAATAGATCTTAGATTCATAGCTCAAAATATGCTAAAAGAACCATACTTTCATGAAACCCCAACATAGTGTGCGGTAGAATTCATAATAAGTAAGACCCATGAGTAAATCAACTTTAAAACATGCAAGTTTAAGTAAGAGAGAGTTTGGATAACATGGGTGAAATGAACCTAGGAAAGAAACCCAACATACCTTTACATTGGAGAGTAGCTTGATGAAGATTGGAGATGGAGACTTGAAGCTTGAATGAGAGCCTTAGAATCTGGATGAGTTTGAGACTTGAAATTTGGAGATGAAATATTGTCTAAGTGTTTGAGAGAGTATTTGAGAGTGTCTTGGATGATATGAGGGTGAAATAAGACTAAGTATGGGTATTTTCACGCATGAGAACACTTAGACCCAAGACCCAAATACCTTAGATCGAGATAAAATCACTGGCAATAAAATCAATAGGTCTGCATCTGGTCTGCGAGGTGGACCTATCGCGGAGGCAAAGTTAACATATGTCCGCGACAACTGCATGTCGCGGTACTATTACGGATTGATTCTGGATAAGGAAAATTATAAAAATTAAAATTGCTAATCGTTTGCTCTTAAATCGGAGTTAGACCAATGAAAATTATATCCAAAATGGGGGTACCCATAAGGAAGGTTAGAACACAATTTGACCTCTTGAACAAGAATATGAAGTCAGATTTTCGATATCGCGTACGTATTTTGAGTTATATGGAAATTACAATTTCGAACACTTTCGAGGCATATTTTGGGGTCGTTTCAATATCTACCCCTTGAGAACATCGGTATCTGAATGTCAAAGAATCATATATGAGAAGAGTAATCATGAAGAAATCATCCCCAACAAAAATATAACAACACACTTAAAACATCATTTTCAAAATATCAACATAAGTGTAAAATCCCTATGAACTTTGTCAATGTGAACATGAATGCATGCAAATGACTTAGGAGCTAGAACATAAGGCATGCAATCACATAAAAAGCTGAAAATTAGTACCTTAGGATTGAGTAGGATAGAAAATATAGGGGTATCACTTTTGCATATCCGCTTCGGCCTCTCATGTAGCACTTTTGACTTGTTGATTTCTCAGAAGGACCTTAACGGAAGCAACATCCTTGTTCCTCAACCTCTTCACTTGCCTATCCAAGATATCTACTAGAACCTTTTCATATGATAAGTTGTCTTTAATTATCTCCATAACATTAAGAGGCACAATGGCATTAGGATCACCGATACACTTCCTCAACATAGACACATGAAAGACCAGATGAACCAACTCCATTCCACTAGGAAAATGTAACTCGTAGGCCACCTTACCAATCCTTCTCATCACCCTATAAGGACCTACATATGTAGGGGTTAACTTGCCCTTCTTACCAAAATAGACCACACCCTTCATGGGTGACACCTTCAAATAGACCCAATCACCAACCTTAAACTCAAGCTCCCTCCTTCTCACATCCGCATAGGACTTTTGGCGACTTTGGATTATTCTCAACAAACCTCTGATCATCCTTACCTTCTCCTTAGCATCAACAACTAGATAAGGACCTAAGAAAGCCATATCTCCAACCTCAAACTACCCAATCGGGGATCTATAACGTCTACCATAGAGAGCCTCAAAAGGAGACATTCCGATGCTAGAATGATAGCTATTGTTATATGCAAACTCAATCAATAGAAGTTGATTATCCCAACTACCCTTAAGATCTAATACACAAACCCTAAGCATATCCTCAAGTGTTTAGATGGTTTTTTTGGCTTGGCCATCCGTTTGAGGGTAAAAGGCCATACTAAGCTTTATCTTGGTTCCAAGACCTCTTTGGATGGACTTCCAAAAGTGTGAAGTGAATTGAGCACCACGATCCGAAATGATAGACAAAGGTACCCCATGCAATCTAACCAACTCATGAATGTACAATTTGGCATAATCTTTGGCACCATAAGTAGTCTTGACTTCCCATACAACCTCACCAAGTCATGAATGTACAACCTAGCATAATCTTCAGCCCTATTTGTTGTGTTAACCGGTAGAAACCAAGTCAATTTTGTCATCTGATCAACCACAACCCAAATGGAATCAAAACCATTTCTAGTCTTGGGCAACCCGACAACAAAATCCCTAGTAATCTCTTCCCACTTCCAAGTAGGAATCTCAATGTCTTGGGTTAGGCCACTTGGCCTTTGGTGTTCGTTTTTGACTTGTTAACAACTATGACAACTGGAAACAAATTTGGCAACGTCCCTCTTCATGCCTCCCTACCAACATATCTCTCTCAAATCTCTATACATCTTAGTAGATCCGATGTGAATAGAGTAAGAAGAACCATGAGCCTCATCAAGAATCTTTTCCTTTAAGCCATCAACACAAGGCACACACAACCTACCTTGGTACCTAAGGGCACCATCTCCCCTTGGGAAGAAACCTCCACATTGCCTCTTTTCACCAAGGCCTTTAATTCTAACAAGGAGGGGTCAAGATCTTGCTTAGTTTTCACCTCCTCAACCAATAAAGTTCTAGAATCATCAATAACAACAAGACCACCATCAACATCCTCTTCCAACCTAACTCCCAATCTAGCCAACCGATGGACCTCCCTAAACACCTCTATGCCACCATCATCAACATGAGTTAGGCTACCCACAAACATCCTACTGAAAGCATCTGCCACCATATTAGCCTTACCGGGATGATAATGCACACTCATGTCATAGTCCTTAAGAAGTTCTAACCATCTTCATTGTTTCAAGTTGAAATCTTCTTGAATGAAGACATATTGGAGGCTTTTATGATCGGTGAACACATCAACATGTACCCCATACAAAGAGTGATGCCAAATCTTTAATGCAAACACAACGGTGGCTAACTCAAGATCATAGGTAGGATAATTCTTTTCATGCACTTTGAGTTGTCTAGAAACATAGGCTATGACCTTATCATTTTGCATCAACACACAACCCAAACCAACCCGGGAAGCATCACAATACGCAACAAATCCCTCTAGCCCTTCTGATAGTAACAATACAAGATCGGACACAAGCTTATCTTTCAATGTTTAGAAGCTCCTTTCACGCTCATCGGTACACACAAACTTAGTCTTCTTTTGAGTCAATTTGGTCATGGGAGAAGTAATAGAAGAGAACCCATTCACAAACCTCCAATAATAACCCACTAAGCCCAAAAAGCCCCTAACATCCCATGGGGTCAATGGTTTAGGCTAATTTCTAATCACATCCATCTTTTTAGGATCCATCTTAATACCATCCCCCAACACCACATGACCTAGAAAGGCTACTTTTTTTAAACAAAATTCACACTTCTCATATTTAGCATACAACTTCTCTTCCCTCAATCTTTGACACATCTTTTTTTTCACAAACAACACTGGTGCACCACAAGGTGACTGTCTAGGCCTAATAAAACCCTTCTCCAACAAGTCCCTCAATTTCTCCTTCAACTCCTTTAACTCCGTCGGGGCCATATGGTAAGGGGAAATAGAAATGGGTTGAGTATCAGAGAGGAGGTCTATGCCAAAATCTATTTTTCTTTCGGGAGGAACACTACGAAGGTCATTTGGAAAGACATCAAGAAACACATTTACCACAAAAATCGACTCTATAGAAGGGACTTTAGACTCTATATCCCTAACCCTAACTAGATGATAAAGACAGCCCTTAGAGATCAACTTACGATCTTTAATACAAGAGATGAACCTACCCTCGACCACTACATCATGACTCTCCTACTCAAGGACAAGTTCATTTGGGAGTTGAAATTTAACCCTACGGGTTCTACAATTAATAGAGGCATAGTATGCATGCAATCAATCCATCTCAAGAATGATATCAAAATCAACCATGTCCAACTTAATAATATCAAAAGGCAATATTTTATGCAAAATACAAATAGGACAATTTCTATAGACTTTTCTAGCAATAATAGATGCACCAATAGGAGTAGACACCTCTTATGACTTACACAATAATTCGGACTCAACATGAAACTTTTTGGCAACAAAGGGGGTAACAAAAGAAAGAGTGGCACCCCGATCAATCAATACATACACATCAACATCAAAGACTTTTAACATACTGGTAATAACGTCGGGCACCTCATCAACTTCTTGCCTCCCATGTAAAGCATAAAACCGATTATGCCTAGGAACACCATCTTGTCGGGCACCTCTCCCCAAAGGAACCATATTAGCACCTTGTCGACGAACCTTCTTGCCCTTTTTGTGATTTTGGAGGCAATCCATCACCTTATGCCCAACTTCCCCACAACCATAACATGTATTAGTATCCCTCAAGCACGAGCCACTACATTTTGGACACCCACCATTAGGAACCACAACCCCAACACCTTGAGCCCTTGAAAAGTCATTGGTAACCCTCTTATTAGATGTATGAGCAGACCTTTGGCCTTAATGGAATCGGACACCCTTTCGACTATGGAACTTTTCCTCAACACGGGCCTTCTTGGCCTCATGACCCCTCCTCTTCCTCAACTTTTCCTCCTCCATTTGTTTGGCATAGGTCATCAACTGGGACAAATCCATGTCACCAATCAACATAGCAGACTGACAATCTTCACTCACCAAATCGAATACACCCATCACAAATTTATTCATTCTATACCTTGGATCGGCCACCAAGTGGGGAGCATATTTAGAGATTAGAGTAAACTCGAGGGCATAGTCCCTCACACTCATAGATCTTTGTTTCAAATTCATAAACTCCACTAATTTGGCTTTCCTATGCTTAAGAGGGAAGAATCTATTAAGGAAAGCCGCCTTGAACTCCTCCCAAAGTACCATATTATTGATTCCCTTCTCCTCCATCCATTGTTTAAACCATATTTGTGCCTCTCCCTTGAGTAAGCCACCAACTCCGCCTTCTCCTCCGATCTAACATCCATAATAGCCAAAATCTTGTAAACCTCATCAATGAACTCTTGAGGGTCCTCATCCACCTTTGACCCATTGAATTTTTGGGGATTCATTGTCATGAAGTCTCTCACTCGAGATGCTGGTGTAGGAGCATGAGGGGCTTGGGGCCTTTGATTGGCTTGATTGGCCACAACTTATGCAAGTAGAGTGAGGGCATCTCGGAGCTCACCATGAGCCGGTTGGTCCTCGGGAGTGTGGGCTCTTCTTTCTCTTGTGTTATGCATGATCTAGTATAGCAAAGAACAATCGTCAGGGGGAAAAACCTTATTCCAACTCAATAGCATGAATCAGAACATGAAAAAGAAAAACATTTCCTAAAAAATGCCTCATAGCCTCCTACTTATAGTTGTGGTGCACACACAAACATGAATAAGACTCTAATCGATGTTGTGTGTTAGACTCCAAGGGTCTAACAACCTAGTACTCTAATAACAAGTTTGTTATGACCCAATCCTAGGGCCTAGACGTGACACGACACATAGGAAACCCAAAGGGACCCCAAATAAGCCTCTTAACATATTATTACACATCTTTGGTTGCAGAAACAATAAAATTCAACAAGAGATAGTAAATAGGGATAAAGGGGGCTAAGGGACAACTTTCATATCATAATCATCAAGGGTCAAGAGAGAGTCAAAGCTCATAGCATATTACAAAATATGTCCAACAACACCTCTAAAACTTAGATACTTAGTAGGAGCCAACATAAGCTACCAGGCTCACCCTCATAGTCAAAATATACATAAAGAAAAGATAGTCTTAGAACATAGTATGAGATCACAAATATCATCCCCGAAAAGGAGGACTCACTAAATAGCTTGAGAGATATCGTACTAGCCATGTGGAGGAGGATGATCAAGCGGGGCTCTAGTTCTACATGGTGACATCATATAGGAATTGAGTATGTGTTAGTACATTTGAATGTACTAAGTATGTAGGATGTAATGCAACAAGTGATAAACAACATAAGCAAAATGCATAACATAGGCAATGGATGAGCATATAGCAATATGGAATGTATCGATGATGCTTGAAGCAAATTCATGCTTATGTAGAATATAATACATGTGTAAGGAGAGACCATCAATAGTGTATATCTAAGGCCCACCACCCCCTTGGAAAGGCGAATGAGATACAAACCCCTCAATAGGTTGATGAGGTACAAACCCCCCAACATAGTTGATGGAATACAAATCCCCTAACATGGTTATCAAGGTACAAACCCATAAACATGGTTTCACAAGCCTACCACCTCCCGTGCGAGGAGATAGAGGTATAAACCCCTCAATGAGGTTACTCGCGCCTACACCCCCTAGTGAAGCTTGGTCAATTCCCAACACTATAGAGATAATACCATATACATACATTCCTTTCATCATAATATAGTCATTCAACTCATAAAACATGCATTGGACCTTCAATTCCTCAAAAAAATCATACCTAGACATTTTATCAATCACTTAGCGGGTATGTAGTGCTATTGTAAAACCATGCAATTCAAGAGTCAAATCATTATCAAAAATTCAATCTACAACCATCAATAGATACTTGGTAACACCTTCAAGCAACATTCATCAACACCCTTCATCAAATCTGACAATAGATCTTAGATTCATAGCTCAAAACATACTAAAGCAATCATATTTTCATGAAACCCCAACATAGTATGCCGTGGAATTCATAATAAGTAAGACCCATGAGTAAATCAACTTTAAATCATACAAGTTTAAGTAAGAGAGACCTTGGGTATTATGGGTTAAAGGAACCCATGAAAGAAACCCACATACATTGACTTTGGAGAGTAGCTTGATGAAGATTGGAGATGGAGACTTGAAGCTTAAATGAGAGCCTTAGAATCCGGATGAGTTTGAGATTAGAAATTTGGAGATGAAATATTGTCTAAGTGTTGAGAGAGTATTTGGGAATGTCTTAGATGATATGAGGGTGAAATAAGGCTAAGTATAGGTATTTTCATGCATGGAGCACTTAGGCCCAAGACCCAAAAGCCTTGGACCCAGATAAAATCACTAGCAAAAAAATACATGTCCGTGCCTAGTCTATGAGGCAGATCTATTGCAGAGGCAAAATTAAAACATATCTATGACAACTACATGTCACAACACTATCGTGGATCGATTCTAGATAAGGAAAATTATAAAAATTGAAATTGCTAATCGTTTGCTCTTAAATTGGGGTTAGACCCATCTCCCAATCAATTTGACCCTCTAAACAAGAATATAAAGTCAGATTTTTGATATCACACATGAATTTTGAGATATATGAAAATTATGATTTCAGGCAATTCTGAGGCATATTTTCGGGCACTTTTTGGGGTCGTTTCAGCCGAGAAATACGACTAGACTTAATTAATTTATAGTAATTTGGGTGTTGATCTTTATTTCCCATATTTTATATTTTTTGTTATTTTTATTTCTTTTTATAGAGTATAAGTGTAGTGTATGACAAACACACGAACTCGAGGCAAACCCTTGACTCCATTTGACCTGGAGATTCACTAAACATTAAGAAGAATGGCCTAAGACAATGCTAAAAATGTGGCTAATGTAGCTCTAAACTGGAATGAGAATGAGAATGTTGATCATGAGAACCCACCTCCTCTTGAGGACATTGCTCCATAGCCATAGGATTTTGATGCGAAAGCTTATTAGTTGAATCAATACAGGTTGAATCCTATGGCTATGGAGGTAACTGGAGCTATTGTGTTGCCACCACTATTGGCTGACACAAAGTCTATAGTCTTGAGTGGGTTGCTTCAGATACTATGATAACTATGGGCTGTTTGTGGGCTTACCATCAGAGAATCCTCATAGCCATCTACACAATATTGCATTCGTCAGCAAAAATATGATGGGAACATAAAATCTGTCTATGGTTGTTATGGGACTTCATGTCTTCCCATTGTCTTATACATGCAATGTGGCATTATGGCTATTTGAGCTCCCGCAGAGTTCGATCACTAGCTGGGATAAATTGCAGAAGGCCTTTTTGGAGAGGTACTTCCCTAGATCGAAGAAGCTCGAGTTGAAAGAACTGGTCAATAACTTTGAGCAACTTCCTCGTGATTTGATCAGTACTACATGGGAGCAGTTCACCAATTCCTTGAGGAGTGTCTTAGACCATAAGATAGATGAGACTACCTTGGTGGAAATCTTCTACCGTGCCCTTGATGAGAATAGTTAGGCTTGTGTTGACACTATCATAGGGGCGTGTTCTTAGATCAGCAATTCGCAAGGATTGCAGAATAGATGGAGAGAGTGGTCAAGGTATTTCATCAGACAAGGTTAAGCTAGCAAGGTATCAACAAAGAATGAGTACATGATAAGCTTAAAATTTTGGAAAAATGATTCTCTCACTTAACTGGTGGGTTATTTTAGGCTAAAAGTGGTTTCACTCAGAAAAAAAAAGGCCTAAGATCCTTTCCATATCCACCACATTACCAAACCAACCTTTAGAGTAACAAGGCAAGTTTTGGGTCCATACAAGATGAATAAATGCAGCAAAATAAGCACACAACACACATGTCAATTGCATCTACAATCAAGTATAGACTCACAGGTCATGCTTTCAGTCTCAACTTACCTTCAACTCAGACTTCACCTTAATCCATAACTTCCATCACCCCACCAAAATAGGATACTTTGTCCTCAAAGTAACAACCTAAAGAAAAGACGAACATATGAAAACATAACATAGATATATATACATACAAAACTACCAGTTAACAAAACCACTATCAAAAACCAAAGTAAAAACATTATCCAACAAGAATATCCATAAAAAACAAAATATAAACAATATTGTCTAAGAAAAGGACAGATTATCCATAAAAACAAGTAGGAGTGGGGTTAAAAGTGGTCAAACATTATGGTGCTCATGCACCAGTCTCGGGTTGGTCTGTGGGGGTCCTGAGTCTGCCTCTCCTCCTCTGCTGAAGTACCCTCTCCAGGTGGGGTGTGTTGTGCTCTCTCTCTCTGAATAGCTGCCTATAAAAGCGACTCCTGCACCACCTCCTCAAGTATGGGATCCTCCTCCTTAGGTCTCGACCTCTTTGGGGTCGACTCCGGATCAGCATGCTCAAGGGGCCTCTTCCCCCAGGTGTTCGAACGGTCAGTGAGTCAATCATATCCCTCATCACTTACCAGTGCTACCTTTAGGACTGGAACAGGGGCTGCCAACAACTGTAGTAAGTCGACCGTGAACTTGGACAACTCCTCAGTCATTGTACTCGCGTCGGTAGGCTAGCTCCCTCGAACCTCCTGTGGACTCTAGTCTCGAACGCATCGACCCATGCATCAACCGCTCGCACCTAATAATCAACTAAATCTTGAGCAAATGCCCTTACTCTTTCCTTGGCTTATCAAACAGTCTGATCAATCAATGGCCGGACTCATGCTGATAACTCACGGAGCCTGTTCTCTACTACAGACACCCTACACAATAAAGCTTGAAAAACAACAATAGAGAAACACAACATAAAATAAACACTAATTAAAATTTGGGTAAACACTCAATTTCGGGGACAACTTAGGAATTGTGTTCCCTATGGTTTATTGACTCAATTACCCTAGATAACATAACTATGATCGGTGAACTACATGTAGAATGGTAACTTAGGTTCTTCTAGCCAGCTTAAAAAGGTAAAGGTTAAATTTCACCATGGCACTTGGTCGGCTACCATGGCGTGACAAATAACTACTACCTATTTTCACAGTCAACCTCCTCTTGGTCAGGTTTGGTCGATTAGATAGGAACACATCAATTGAATCCTGTCATCTACTTTTCTTTTCCTATTAGTCACTACCTTGGTCAGGATCGTGATAGTAGGCGGGGTTTGGTGTTGGACACCGCCAAACAACATTAGTCATGAAGGCAAATAAATAGTACATGCAAAACCCCAATCATAGATATGCACAAAACCTAGGTCATCTCAAGTCAACTACCCATGGTTCCCACAACCCCAAGTTGTGGGTGCATAGCTACTCATGCCTAAGAGAGAACACATAAAAATGCACATAATAGACATAGTTGAGAGTTTTACCAATAACAATGAAGGAGATTGGCACCATATGTTGTAAACCCACAAGCTTGATTGATCAACAATGAGTAAAAAGCAAGATTTGCAATCCCCAAAATGGGTTTCCTAAAAGAGATCAATCTTCTACTCTAAAATCTAAGAAAAGTTTCAAAATGTAATGGAGAAATATCTACTCTATGAACTCTCTCTCAAAAACCTAACTTGAACTATTTATAGTATTTACAACACATCCGTAGGAATTATGCAGAAAAGACAGCTGGCATCTAATAAATTTTACAGTTACAACTCATAGGTTGGCCTACGAGACGTAGTTGGGGTCTCGTTTTAGGTTCATGGCATCTTGGACTGAACTAGATGACCTATAGGTATGAGTCGTTACTTGACCTACGACTCGTATATTGGTCTCGTAGTCTTAGTCTTTAGTTTTTGGTCTAACATTTTGGCCCTCTGATTCTTGCTACAAGTCCACCTATATGAGTTGTAGTGTGTATTACGACTCGTAAGCTGGGCATGAAGGAATGACCTTCACTTGTAAGATTTATGATTTTTGGTCTCTGATTCTTGCTACGACACCACCCTACGACTCATAGCTTAAGCTATGACTCATAGGTTGGCTCGTAAGTCCTGTACTTCAGCAAAATCTACAATTCTTTTTCAAAATCATGCCAATCTTACTTTTCTGCGAGATTAACATAAAACACATCAAAACACTAAAAAGTCGCTTTAAGAACTCTCAAAATCCCTTGTTTTAGGCAGCAAATGTGCTGTAATTTGACAACATATCAACACCCTCAACTTAGAATTGTTGCTTCTCCTCAAGTGACGACTCAATGTATGCAGATAAAGAGAAATACATAGCAGCTATATCAATGGTATATACAAAAGCTCATTTGGTTCAGGTACCCAAGTACTACTTTCAAAATAGGATTGTCAAGTTATTGAGCAAACAAGAACATCATGAGAGACCTGACAATCCAACTTTGACAAGCTAAGAAGCATCAACCATCCACAATCACGGGTATAGTCATATGCTACTCAAGTAGTGCAAATGCCCTCACCGGAAAGAAGTCCCTTATACTCACTCAAAAACATATAGAATTCAGGGACTGAGGAAGCATTCTCACTCTCACAATTGAAATTCAATGCATGCTGACTAACACCATAGGCTTGCCTCTGTAATCATCTTCTAGCTTGGTGATAGAGTAGTGTTGGATCACTTTAGGACTTATAGGCTTGTAACATAGGCTCAAGGTGCTTTGGTGCGGCATTTTTGCAAAGAAGTGACTAAAAGCTATCCTTGAATCATGTTTACCAACACTTTTTGCTTTCATAATCCAACCCTCTTTTCATCAATCCCCCTCTTTGTTCTCTTGCTTTGAACTTTTCTTGAGTGCTTTCTTTCTTTCAGTTGTGCCTTGATTTCAAACTCATTTTTGCTACCTTTTTTGTCAATTAAAGGCACTTTTCTTCTTTTTCTTCACTCGATTCATGCTTTTCTATTTCTTTCTTGATTTCCCAACTAACCACCTTATAAATTTTACTTTACCACAATAAAGGTCACCCTCAACTTAGGCTTTTAGCCTCAGGTGAAGTACACAATATCTATGCCTCAAACCAGGGCCACCAACTGTAGCCACCCTCAACTTGGGCATTTGGCCTCAATCAAGGTTCACATGTTCAAGGATAGACCAAAGCCAATATCAAGGTATTTCATCAGACAAGGTTAAGCTAGCAAGGTATCAAGAAAGAATGAGTACATAATAAGCTCAAAAATTTGGAAAAAAGGATTCTCTCACTTAACTGGTGGGTTATTTTAGGCTAAAAGTGATTTCTCTCAAAAAACTAAGGCCTAAGATCCTTTCCATATCCACCACATCACCATACCAACTTTTAGAGTAACAAGTCAAGTTCTAGGTCCATACAAGATGCATGAATGCAGCAAAATAAGCTCACAACACACATGGCAATTGCATCCACAATCAAGTATAGACTCACAGGTCATGCTTTCATTTTCAGCTTACCTTCACAATATCAACACAAACATTGCCAAATACTCAAAAATGTATGAGTGCATCAATATTCACAACCTCAAAATTTTTTAGGGTACCCAATTTTGCATCAAAAGTGTAAAGAAAATCTAAGAACTATGTATATGCAAAACAACAACATTACTATGCATTTACAAATTATTTATACTTCCTAAAACATGCCTGTTTAACAAAAAATTAAACATCCACAAGGAAAAGGAAACACAGTAAGAAAACTTTGAGATTAAAAATAGGGGAAGTTATAGACTTGAGGCTACTCAGACTTCACCTTAATCCGTAACTTCCATCACCTTATACCTTGTCCTCAAAGCAAAAACACAAAGAAAAGGTGCAAGGGGGGTACCTTGGGTTGCCTCCTAGGAAACGCCTAATTTATTGTCGCGACACGACAAGAAGCTTTTGTGTTCATACCTCTTCAAGGTCCCAATCATCCACCATTTTGATCTCTTCCATATCACCTTTTTACCCTTTGTCTATTGGCTTTGAAAATTTTGCCATACCTACTCTCTAACTCGATAGCACCATGAATAAAAATGTGCACAACTCTGAAAGGCCCCATCCACTTAGATTTGAGTTTTCTAGGAAACCACCCCCAACTTGGAATTGTAAAGCAATACGATATCTCCTGGAGCAAACTGGCGATCTTCAATTCTATGATCATGTTGAACCTTCATTCGTTGTTTGTACAAAGTGGAGCTCTCATATGCTCACAGTCTAAACTTATCAAGCTCATTCACTTGCATCAACCTTGAGGTGGCAGCTTCATGCCAATCTAGATTCAGTTTCGTCAATGCCCACAATGCTTTGTGTTCAAGTTTAACCAATAAGTGACAAGCCCTTCCAAAAATTAGTTGATACGGAGACATTCTAATGGGAGTTTTGAAAGTAGTCTGGTAGGCCCATAAAGCATCATCCAACTTTCTTGACCAATCAGTATGATTCACGTTCACCATTTTGGATAATATTTGCTTTCTTTCCCTATTTGATAATTCCACTTGCCCACTAGTTTGGGGATGATATGGGGTTGCCACACAGTGCTTCACACTATATCTTTCAAGGAGAGCTTTGAATAGCCTATTACAAAAATGAGAATCTCCATCACTTA
>DF360344.1:0-10390 GCA_000787875.1 Solanum virginianum | reverse complement strand
TCACTGTCAGCAATTGGGTAGATTACTCCTAAGGAGAGCGTTGAACAGCCAGTTGTAAAAATGAGAACCTCCATCACTGATAATTGCCCGAGGCATATCGAATTTGGAAAAAAATACATTTTTGGAGAAATCCCATAACACTCTTACCCTCATTATTCGACAGAGCTATGGCCTCCACCCACTTGGAGACATAATCAACTGCAACCAAAATGTACTTGTTACCGCGAGAGCTAACAAAGGGTCCCATAAATTTAATGCCCCACACATCGAATAGTTTTATGACCAAAATAGGATTTAAAGGAAGTTTGTGCCTTCGCAAAACTCCTCCTTCTCTTTGACATCTGTCATAAGAGTTTACATAATCATGGGCGTCTTAGTGTAAAGACGACCAGTAATAGCCACACTACAACACCTTATAAGCCGTTCTAGCTCCACTGTGATGGCCATCCACCAATGAAGAGTGACGTGCTTCGAAAATGCTTGTCATCTCAACCTCTGGAACACATCTATGGATAATGCCATCCATACAAATGCGAAACAAATATAGGTCATCCCAGAAGAATTTCTTTACATCATGCATAAACTTGCGACATTGATGGGTGTTCAAATCAGGGGGCACTATATCACTCACCAAATAGTTAGCATAATCTGCGAACCAAGGTATAAAATCATGTCATGCTACCAGAACTCTTTCATCAGGGAATGAGTCATTTATGTCCATCCCATCATCAAACTTCATCATAGCCTCATCTTCCAATATAGAAAGGTGATCAGCAACCTAACTTTTTAACCTTTTTTTGTCAATCACATCAAAATTGAATTCCTGCAAGAGAAGTACCTATCTAATCAACCTTGATTTAGAGTCTTTCTTTGCCATCAGATATTTGAGTGTCGCATGGTCGGTATGCATGATCACTTTAGCTCCTAACAAATATGAAAGAAAATTTTCTAATGCAAACACCAACCAAGCAATTTTTGTTCTATCACAGTGTAATTCTTCTGGGCCACATTCAGTGCTTTGCTAGCATAACAGATCGCATGCAGGACTCTCTCTCTTTGTTGCCCCAATACCACACTGAGTGCAACCCCACTCGCATCACACATTAGTTCAAATGGTTATAACCAATCTGGACTGACAATAATGGGTGTTGTGGTTAGCCTTCTTTTTAGTTCTTCGAAGGCGTGCATGCATGCCTCATCAAATACAAACTTTGCATCTTTTTCTAATAACTTATAGAAAGGTTGTGAGATTTTGGAGAAGTACTTTATAAAACGGTGGTAGAATCCGGCATGGCCTAAAAAACTTCTGATACCTTTTACTGAAATTGGTTGTGACAATTTCTCTATCACCTCAATTTTTGCTTTATCCACCTCAATTCCTTTGCCCGAAATTTTGTGACCAAGTATGATGCCCTCTTTGACCATAAAGTGGCATTTCTCCCAATTTAGCACCAAGTGACTCTCAACACATCTCTGCAACATATCATGCAAATTTAATAGGCATTCTTCAAAAGACTGTCCAACGACACTGAAGTCATCGATGAACACTTCAATTGTACTTTCAACCATATCTGAGAAGATAGATATCATGCATCTTTGATATATGGCTGAAGCATTACAGAGCCCAAAGGGCATCCTCTTAAATGTGAAGGTACCATAAGGGCATGTGAAGGTTTTCTTCTCTTGATCCTCAGGTGCGATAACAATTTGATTGTACTCGGAATATCTGTCAAGGAAATAATACCATCCCTTTTCTGCTAGTCTATCAAGCATCTGATCCATGAATGGTATAGGAATGTGATCCTTTTAGGTAGAAGTATTTAATTTCCTATAGTCCATGCACACTCTCCATCCAGTGGCTGGTCTCATGGGGATCAACTCGTTCTTTTCATTAGGCACCACTGTGATACCTCCCTTCTTTGGAACATACTGCACTAGGCTCACCCACTCACTGTCAGCAATTGGGTAGATTACTCCTGCATCTAGCCACTTGATGATTTCTTTCCTCATAACCTCTTGCATTGGGGGATTCAACCACCTTTAATGCTCAATACTCTATCACAACCCATCCCCGTGGGCCGTGACTAGTGCCCAATTGGGGCACCTAGACACAACTACTAAGCCAGATTCCAAATATAATAACCAATGTATTTACAAAAATTTCGGCAGAGTCTCTTTTGTTTTACTGACTACCCACCTGCATACAAAGACGTCTCAACAAACAGTACAAGTATATATCTAGATATGCGAGCCGACAATGTTACCGCTATGATTAAACCGCCCAACATATGTAATATACATACAGAATCATACAAACGACCAAATCCCATACACACAGGCGTCCACAGACCTCTATACAGACCAACAAGATCAAAAGACAGGACAGGGCCCTATTGTACCTTTAAATAGACATAATACAAAATAAAGAAGTAAGCATATATACCAAACAGTTGCTCCGAAGCAAAGGAGCTCGTCAAATGGTGGACAGAGATTCTAATATAGTGGCTCGCTACTCTGTGCATCTGTACCTGCGGGCATGAAATGCAGCCCCGGAAGAAAAGGGGGTCAGTACGAAATACATACTGAACATATAAAGCAGAAAGTACAAACTATAACGAGAGTGATTAGACCAACAGAGGTAAAGTAGTCAAACACATAATGTTATTATTAGAAAATATTTCTTTGTTCAAAATCTCAAATTAATGCATAGCGTACAGGAACGATGGCGACCTCCAAGCTCGCGCCATCCCACTGCCTCACACCAGAATGTTCAAATCTCTGATATCTCCAACACAAGTCCCAAATGTAGCATAGGTGAGCCGAGGCGAGCGAGGTCCAGCACTCACGTCATAGGATATGTGAGCCGAGGCGAGTGAGGCCCAACACTCACGTATCATAATCTAGAGGTTACATCATGCTGATAAGTGAGCCGAGGCGAGCGAGGCCCAGCGCTTACGTGAGCCAGGGTGAACGAGGCCCAGCACTCACATGTCATAATGCCAACATATCCAAAGCCCAGCTCCTTATGGCTCCAAACTCAGAAAAGCCGGTCCATGGGCAAACTGACCCGCCGTATCCAGCCTACTTCAAAATATATATAGATAGTATAATACATACGATAATAACCAGCTCAAAAACCGATGAACGAGGTCATAATAGGCACGAGTAGAGTCGTGAGGATAATATGCACAAAAATTATTTCCATAATTCTAATGATATGCAAAATATTCATTTCTGAAAATCAAAATATTATTTATCAAATATTCCAAAAGAATAGTAAAACATTCATGTTCGCACTTAATATATTATTATTAAAAATCCAGAATAGTAGTAAATTGTTCATATCCAATAATAATGTATAACTTGTCTTAAATTCTTTTAGAATTGTCAAACTTCAAGTAAAAGGTGTCGCAGCAATTTAGAAGAAACATACTTTGTCAAAATCCTACAAACTACTATGAAATGCTTTCGAATAGTTTCCAAGGCCATTCATTAAAATTACAGTTCTTTATGTTTTTCACAATTCTTGGCCTGCATACTATGAACAATCAAAAATAAAGATAATATACATTGCAAAAAGAATGAGAGAGACGAAAAGCAGAAAAGTCTGATAGTATCAACTAGATTGTGAAGCAAACAAAAACTGCCTAGAAATAACAGAGAAGCCATAGTTCCTTTTCATGAATGTACAAGATAAAATCATGTCTGTTATTCAATTGCATCTGAAATGTCAATGGGCATCATAGATAACTTCCGTTGGCTAGGAACAACAGTGAGTTAGCTTTACAGGCAACATATAACTAAAGACAACACACACACACACAGAGTCTCTCATATATAAACATGCAGACAAATGCTGAGCAATCTGACCAAATAGAAAAAAAAGAAAAGAAAAGGACAATTCTGAACAGATCAAAACCCATTTAACTTAATACATTACATATATCTTCATATTTTCATAAGCAACTCTGGATTTAGTGCCAAATCACACAGTGACAATTGGTCCTATCACAAAATAGAGAGGATAATGATTGATAATCGATTTCAAAGCTACAACCAGCTCAATCATCTAAATAGCATAAGGGAAAGAATAAAACTAAATTGTACATAAAGAAATCAAGTTAAACACACTATTCTCGATTCCCACCAAAAGGTACATCTTCGTCAGATGCATGAAGCGAAATGAAGACATACTAAGGGGTATGTTATGTATTGTACTAATGATTTGTGAATCATGGTATAGAGATTAGTGGTTTTGTATGTCAAGATGGGTAATACCTAACTCCTAAACTATTAAAAAGGTAAATCCTTCCAATACACCAAATCTTCTTTCTACTCTATATGTTCTGTTTTGAAAAATGGCGCTAAGTATTTTCACAGTTTCCACGCATAACAAGATTATCTGACTAATGATTTTAAGCGCCAACATCAATCAAGCCCAGATTTGCATCTTTCTAAGTAGCTTGAATCTCGTGACACTGAACAACAATTATTTGTAAAAGGGGGTGCGCCAACATCAATCAAGCCCAGATTTGCATCTTTCTAAGTAGCTTGAATCTCGTGACACTGAACAACAATTATTTGTATCTAAATCCTACAAGCAACTACCTTGACAAAACAAAAACCACCTTTAGGATTCATCAGCTATCTAAATTAATCTATTTCATCAAACCTAAACTAGAAATCTACAGGGATTTGTTTCATTGGTTTGGCAACTCAAGCTAAGAAACTTATGAAGACTCAAAAGGCTCAAATGCTATTTGGGTTCAAATGAATAACCAGCCAGTTCAAACTTGTTAACTCATTGTTAGACTCCACTTAATTCACCTGACTATCAGTTTAAATTAGCAACTAATTCTATCACCTGACTATCAGTTTAAATTAGCAACCAATTCTATCTTATATGCGAAATGAATGAAAATCCAATACTTGATATTTTAAAAGCCATAATTCAATTTAATTCCATTCACAAACAGTAACAACAGAACCAGGCTACAAGTTGCACCACAAGCTGTTCAACACCAATATCATATCAAAATAACTAAATAAAACAGCACCACTACATGTTGCACCACTGCAGCATCACAATTTGAATATTAAGCTGTCACAATGTCACACAACATGGAAATGTCTAGCACAAACATAAAATTAACAGCCGCACAATCTGAAAATTTAGTCCAAACACAGTATGAACAGTTCATATTCAAGTCAATAAAATAATAACTACTTAATTGATTAAATGATTCTCCACATTTTTATTAGATCATGCCAAAGAATGGAATGCCTTACATACCTTAAGCTTTCTCCAAAATAATTCAAATGTAACCCAACTCCAACTTATGCTTCAAATCGCCCAAAGTCAAAGAGCTCCCTTTTGAGATTCTCAGCCATAGTATCATTGTTGCAAACCTTAACACTCTTGTTATTCTTCTTCACTGTTTTATACTCATCTTCAAGAACCCCTTTACCAAATTTCTTGTTCATCCCTTTTGTACCTACCACAATATTGGTAGTGCCCTTACTGTAACTGAAGTTCAAAGCTTGATTTGAGTAAACCCCTTTATTAAATCCACCATTTAAACCAACCCCAAGAACCTCTTTTCTGGCAACCCCACCGCTGTTTGCCACCGTGAGAGCAGATGGGTCAACAATTTTCCAGCCATCGTTGCTAAAAAGGATTATAATTTGACTTATTCGAAGAAGAATTAGCAGTAGAGTTAAGGTCACCACCTACTCTGATGTCAAAATTTCTTCTTTCTTCAGGCCTTTTAAAGCCATAGTTACTACTCCAAATTGAATCATTCAAGGAGAGATTTGCTAAGTTGTTGTTCTGCAGATGAAGCTGGTCACTGAACTACCAGAAAGATGATTGATTGTTGTTCTCTATGAGCTATTTTTCAGTTTTCTTGAATACCCAAGTGAGGAGCTTGTATAAAGATTGAAGCTTTATTCTGGAAATTTACTAAGTGTTTATCTTGCTCTTGTTGAAGACTTAAGGCACATATGTATATCTCAACTCTCCCTTGGTCCCACCCCTTGCACTTGGTCCACTAGGATCATAACACAATGGGGGTGGGGACAACTCTTAACTATTAAAGACTCTATGTCTTGGAATTTACACTTTGGTCCCTAAACTTTTCATATGTAGACTAATTAAGGACACACGAAGGTCCAATTAAGGACGTAAGATTCTTAACCCCCAAGTTTTAAAAAAATTCCACTTAAGTCCTCAAACTTTTCAAAAATTGCAATATTGGTCCCGAATTTCGCAATTGGTCGAAAACACCTCAATACGGGTTCTAACATACTCGGCTTATAATCCTTGACTATCTGAATCTTATGAGAGCATATCCTAGGGGGTATGCCAATGATGTCTACAATTGTTCACCCAATAGCTCTTTTATATTGCTTGAGAACTGCGACTAGGGCTTCTGTTTGGGCTTCACTTAACTCTGCTGTAATGATAACAGGTAATGTACTATTCTCTCCCAGATACACATATTTCAGATGTGATGGTAATGCCTTTAACTCTAACTTTGGTGGAACTTCTATAGAGGGTTTTGTCGGTGGTGTTTCCCTATTGCATAAATCCAGCTCTAACCTTGGTTGTTGCTTCGGCCCAAATGACACCTCAAGAGCATTTACTATTTTCTCATAATCCGAGATGTTGTCACCATCAAAGTTCATCAACACAACGGCCAAAGGGTCAGCCCCAAGCCTCAATTCTATTGGGATCTCGGCTTTATCATTCTCACCCGTTGAAATCATTGAGATAACTTGGAACTCAGAACTCATCTCATCCTACTGACCTACTTGAAACACCACTGCTTCTTCACCAAATTTGAAAGTGAGTAGGCTCTTCTCCATATCTACTAATGCTCGACCTATGGCCAAGAAAGGTCTTCCTAAGATGATCGGAACTGCAAAATCAACTTCATAATCAAGTATAACAAAATCTGCGGGAAACATAAATTTGTCTACCTTTACCAACACATCATATAAGATCCCCATAGGCTTCTTGATTGTTCTGTATGCCATCAACAACAGTATTTTTGTAGGGACCAAGCTCCCCAAACCAAGCTTTCTGAATATAGTGAGAAGTATTAAGTTAATGCTAGCCCCAAAATCACATAGTGCTTTAGCAAATGCTAGTTCTCCTACAGTGCATGGTATGGTGAATGCACCCGGGTCTTTGCACTTTTGGACTAATGACTTTGTAGTGATGGCACTACAACATTGAACATTTCTGCAAAGGTCTTGGCTCACTTTTAGCTTCCTTTTGACTAGGTCTTTCATTCATTTGGCCTGCCCTGACATCTTTTCAAGGGCTTCAACTAATGGTAGGTCTATTGATAATATTTTTAGCACTGCCAAGAATTTTTCAGACTTACCCTCCTCCTTTCTTCTTTTAAACCATTGAGGGAAAGGATGAAGGGGTCTCGAAAGGGTTTTATACTTCTTGGGTTGCTCTTCTGTGTTTCATGCTTGGGTTTCTTCATTTATTCTCTTCTTACGGTTCCCATTTTCCACCTTTTTCCTGGGGGATCTATCATGCTTTTGTCACTCCTAGTCATTACCACCATGTAGTATCCTTTATTTTTAGGATTTTTAACCATATTGCTTGGTAGGGTACCCTTTTGGCGTTGGTTCAACTGTGAAGACCTTGCCCAAATTGTTGTTCAAGTTGCTTGATTGCCATCGAGTGAGACTCTATTTTTTTGTTAATGCTTGAAATATTCTCTTTTGTTCCCTTTAAAGTCTCATCTTGGTGGTCATTTTGTTTCAATAATTTTTCAAACATATCTTCAATCCTAGAATTGCTCGATCTGGCATCACGATTGTGTGGTGGCACATAAGGGCCATTCCTATAGCCCTCTCTTCTTCCCCATTCTATGTCTAACACTCTCTCTCTCACAGTATCTACCCTGATTATCTCTATACATCCTATCATGGTTGATGTTCTGACCTTGATTCTCGAAACCTTGCCTCCAATATTGATCAACAATGAGTACAAAACAAGATTTGCAATCCTCAAAATAGGTTTCTTGATTCTCGAAACCTTGCCTCCAATAGTTCGAATTGGACCCTTAGGGGTTGTTCCAGAAACTCGCTGCTTGGCTGCTTACAAAACATGCATCCTCATCAAAGAATGGATCATCATAAGTAGGAGCCTTCGGAGGTTAGTGAGTGACTGCATGGACGCTTGCTTGGTTTTGCTTCAAGACTAAGTCCATGTTTGTGCGAGGTTGAGCAAGTTGCTTCATAATCTCTTTATTCACCTTTGCTTGTTCATTACTGGTATTGACTGCATAAGAAGGTTTCATCACACCTCACTCTCATTGGCCCCATGCTTTATTTATTTTGAACACTTGTTCTATTCTTGCGACTAGCAATGCAAAAGGTTGTCTAGGAACATGCATCCCATGATTGTATTAACGCAAGCTTGACTATTCTCTTTCAAGTGCCCGATAGAAAATCTCAACCAAGGCATTATCGATAATCTTGTGATCGAGAACAATCCTCAAGCATTTAGTAAACCTCTCCCATGTTGTGCTAATGGAATCGCCTGGCAGTTGCTCAAAGTTGTTGATTTGGTCCTTGAGCTTCAACTTCTTAGATGTCAGGAAGTATCTTTCAAGGAATACTCTCTGAAGTTCAACCCAACTTGTGATAGTGCCCGGAGGAAGCTAAGACAACCATATTGCTGCATTGCCAGTAAATGATAGTGGAAACACTCTTAACCTAACAACATCAAGAGAAATGTTTTGTGTTCCCATGATAATTTTGCACACAAACACCACATTTTGAAGATGACGGTGGGGATCCTCCAAAGGTAGCCCTATGAATAGACTGCGATTTTGGAGCATTTGGAGCAATCCACTCAATCCCGTGAACTTAGTATCTGCCGGTAAAGGAGGCAGTACTATAGCACTGATAACATCCATAGCCATAGGGCTTAATCGATATTGATTCCATCCATAAGCATTTTCATTGAAGTCCTTGAGTTGTGGCCTGTTACCCCTTTGTGGTGGATTCTCCTCTCTATCCATATCTTCATTCATATGCACATCCTCCTCAACCTCAATATCCTCATTCACTTGAGCATTCTTCTTGGTAGTCGATGGATCTCCAAATTTAGTGGAGCTAAGGGATTGCCTTGGCTCCTTGTGTTGGGCGTACAACCTGGTACACCCTGCAAAAGAAATAAAACAACAAAAATAAAAACAAAAGTAAAATACAAGAGACTCTAGAAATTAACACTAGAATTAACTAATAGTGAAATCAAATCAAAACCTAGACGTATTCCCCAGCAACGATGCAATAATTTTTAATAATGGTCACACTCTAATAAAAAAATGGTCGCTATCAGTAATTTACTTAAACGTAACCGAAGGGAATACAGGTAATGGCACCATAATTTTTTGATAATGGTCACACTTCAATAAGAAAGCAGTCGCTATCAGTAATTAATCTAACCAAGGTTAGGATCAAATTCATAGGGAATACAGGGCTTGACTACAAGGTTTCACTACTAATCATTTCTATCTATAACTATAATCTCTAAATGGATGGGGGGTTTGATTTAAACACAATATAAAATAAACACTAATTAAAATTTATGTAAACACTAAATTTTGGGGAAAACTTGGGAATTATGTTCCCCATGGTTCGTTGACTCAATTATCCTAGATAACATAACTATGATTGGTGAATCGCATGTAGGATGGTAACTTAGGTTTTTCCAGCCCTCTTGCAAAGTTGAAGGTCGAATTTCATCATGGCGCTTGGTCGGCTACCATGGCGCGCCAACTAATTATTACCTATTGTCCCAGTCAACCTACCTTTGGTAAGGTTTGATCGATAGACGGGAACACATCAATCGAATCCTGTCATCTACTTCCCTTTTCCTATTGATCACTACCTTGGTCGGGATCATGATAGTAGGTGGTGTTTGGTGTTGACCACCACCAAACAACATTAGTCATAAAGGGGAAAAAATAATACATGCAAATCCCCAATCATAGACATGCACAAAACCTAGGTCATCTCAAGTCAACTACCCATAGTTCCCACAACCCCAAGTTGTGGGTGCTTAGCTACTCATGGCTGAGAGAAAATACATAAAAATGCATATAATAGACATAGTTAAGAGTTTCACCAATAACAATGAAGGAGGTTGGCACCACAAGTTGCAAACCCACAAGCTTAATTGATCAACAATGAGTACAAAACAAGATTTGCAATCCTCAAAATAGGTTTCCCAAAACACAGCAATAATCTACTCTAAAAACCTACAAAAAATCTTCAAAATGCAATGGAGAAATGTTTACTGTTCGAATTCTCTCTCAAAAACCTAACTTAAACTATTTATAGTATTTACAAAACAACC
>DF360345.1:51669-63292 GCA_000787875.1 Solanum virginianum | reverse complement strand
GATATCTAGGTGCCCTACCGGGTACTAGTCGCGGCCGTAGGCTGGGTCGTGACAAAACCATGTTGGAGTTTCATAAAATATTGATTGTTTAAGCATATTTGGGGCTATGAATCTACGATCCATTATGTTATTTGATGAAGGTTTTGATGTTCTTACATGAGGGTATTATCAAGTGTTGGTGATTTGTTTTACATGGATTTTTCTCACATGATCTCACTCGTAAATTGCATGGTTTTGTACTAGCATTATGCACTTGCCATGTGTTTGATAAAATGTTCGGTTATGGATTATTGAGTTATTGAAGGTCTAATGCATGGTATATGAGTTGAGTGACTTTATGATGATGAACGAAATTTATATATTAGTTGTTTTCATGAAAAGATTGAAGGTCTAATGCATGGTATATGAGTTGAGTGACTTTATGATGATGAACGAAATGTATATATTAGTTGTTTTCATGAAAAGTATCTATGTTATTGTAAGTTGACCACACCTAGTTGAGGAGGTGTCATACCTCAACCACTATGATGGGGGTGGTATGCCCATATACCAATTGAGGGCTAATTCACTCAATCACTTTGATGGGGGTGGTCATGCTCATCTACCAATTATGGGGTGTATTCCTCAATCACTTTTATGGGTGGGTGGTCATGCTCATCTATGAATTGAGGGGTAAATTTCTCCATCACTTCCCAAGGGGTAGTCATACCTTGGATTCCAAGTACTAGTTTGCGTGATATATAAAGGTGGTCTCTTCCTACATATATATGTTCTATATAAGAATGTTTTACTTCAAAAATTGATCATACATGCCATATGTTATTATACGTACCAATTGCTCATGTATATGTATCATTATTATGTTGCCTATCTCTTGTTGGATTGCATCCTACATACATAGTACATCCAAACATACGAGCGTATACTCTATCCCCACATGATGTTACCATGTAGGAACCAGAGCTCTACTTGATCATCCTTCTCCACGTGGCTAGTACTATCTCTTCAAGCAAGCTTGGTGAGTCTTGACCTTTCGAGGGCAATATCTATTGATCCTATATTATGATATAAGACTTCTATCTTTGGTTGATGTTTATGATAATGAGCATGAGCCCGGAGAGTGTCTTGGGCCCTACTAAACTCTAAGATTAGAGGTGTTGTTGGACAAGTTTTATAACTATGCGTTGAGCATTGACTTTTCTTTTCTCTTAAATGATCTTATGTATGAAAGACTCCCTTAGCCCCCTTTTCCCTTATTATGCTCTTGTTGTTGATTAATGGCTTCCACGACCAAGAATGTGTAATTGATATGCTAAGAGGCTTGTTTGGGGTTCCTTTGGGTTCCCCATTCGCTAACGTACGGCTCTGGTACCTACATTGTAAAATCAAATAGGGATAGAGTATGTGTTAGTACATTTGAATGTACTAAGTATATAGGATGCAATGCAACCAAAGATAGTTAACATAGGCAAAATGCAATATTATAAGCAGTGGATAGCATAATAACAATATGTCATGTATGAATGATGCTTGAAGTAAAACATGTTTTTATAGTACATATTACATGTGGAGGAAGAGATCATCATCATAGACCAAGCAACTTAGTACTTGGAATCTAAGGTAGACCACCCCTTATAAGAGATTGACGTACCAACCCCTTAATTGGTTGAAGGACATGAGCACCCTCTATCGAAAGGGATTGAGGTACCAACACCTTAATTAGTTGATGGCATACCACCCCTATCCGAGGTAATTGAGTCACCAACCTATCAATTGGTTGATGGACATGGCCACCCTCCGCCGGAAGTGATTGAGGTACCAAACCCTCAATTGGTTGATAGCATACTACTCCCATCCAAGGTAATTGAGGCATCAACTCTACATTTTCTATGGTCAACTCACAATACTATAGATAGATATCATGACATCAACACAGATATACCATCCTTTTATACTCATAAATTCACTTAACTCATCTGCCATATGTTAGACCTTCAACAACTCAAGACATACAATCTGGGCATTTTATCGAACACTTGGCAGGTGTGTAATGCTAGTATAAGATCATACAATTCAAGAGTGAAATCATGCAAGATAATTTACTGTAAAGACATACTTAATCAAATCTCAAGATAGATCAAAAATTAATAGCTCAAAATATGATTAAACAGTCATACTTTTGTGTAACCCCAACATAGTTCATAGTCAATTTTATAACAAGTAAAAACCCTAAGTAAATCCACTTACAATCATGCTATTTTTGTAAAAAGAAAGATTGGGAACCATGGGTGAAAAGACCCAATGGTTGAAACCCACATATCTTTTCTTTGGAGAATATATTTATGAAGATTGGAATGGAGACTTGAAGCTTGAGTGAAATCCTTAAGATCCAGAATGAGTTTGGAACCCATGATTTTGAGTAAAATATTTGTATATGTGTTTGAGAGATTATTGGGGACTGCCTTGTAATATGAAGGTGAAATATGGCTAAGTATAGGTATGTTCATTCATAAGAAAACTTAGGCCCAACACCCAAATGCCTTGGACCGAAATAGAAAACTAGAAGCAAAATAACATAGGTCTGTGACACGGACCTAATGCGGAGGACATTTTTACACAGGTTAGCGATGGCTGCGCGTGGCAGTATCAACATGGATCGATTATGGAAATCAAAGTTTTGGAAAATTGAAATTTTGATACAGTTTCTCTATAATCGAGGTTAGACCCATTTCCCACTCAATATTCAAGAATATGAAGTCAGATTTTAGATATCACGTATCAATTTTTAGATATATGGAAATTATGATTCCAAGCACTTTCAACGCACATTATCGGGCATTTTTTGGGGTCGTTTCGATAACTCACGCTTGGGAACATTCGTCTCCAAATGTCAAAGAAACATATATAAGAAGAGTAATCATGAAGAAGCCAGCCCCAGTAAGAATGCAACAGTACACTTAAACACCATTTTCAAAATCTCAACATAAGTGCCAAAAATCATTACGATCTCGTCAATATAAACATGAATGCATGCAAATTACATAAGGGCTGAAACATAAGATATGAAATCTATCGAGGACTTAGAACTAGTATCTTAGGCTTGAGTAGAATGGAAGAGATATGGATATCACTTTTGCATGTCCACGTCGGCCTCCCATGTAGCACTTTTGACTTGTTGATCCCTCTAAAGGACCTTAGCGGAAGCCACATCCTTGTTCCTCAACCTATTCACTTGTTTATCTAAGAAGTCTACTGTAACCTCTTCATAAGTCAAGTTGTCTTCAACAACAACCATAACATCCAATGGAACAATAACGTTCGGGTCACCCACATATTTCCTCAATATGGATTCATGAAAGACTGGATAAACCAAGTCCATTTCACTAGGCTACTCCAACTCATAATCCACCTTGCCGATCCTCCTCAACACCCTATAATAACCCACAAATCTTGGACTCAATTTGCCCTTCTTACCAAAATGAACTGCATCCTTCATGGGCATAGCCTTTAAATAAACCCAGTCACCAACTTTAAATTGAAGCTCCCTTCTCCTTACATCGGCGTAGGACTTTTGACAACTTTGGACTGTTTTCAACCTTTTCCTAATCAACCTTACCTTCTCCATTGCCTCCATGAGCAGATCCAGACCCAAAAAATCCATTTCTCCCCTTCAAATTACTCAACCGGTGACCTACAACTCCTACCAGAGGGGCTCTCAAAAGAAGCCATACTAATGCTAGAATGATAACTATTATTATAGGCAAACTCAATCAATTGAAGATTATCATCCTAACTACCCTTAAACTCTAAAATACTAGCTCTAAGAATATCCTCAAGAGTTTGATGAGTTCTTTTGGCTTGGCCATCTGTTTGAGAGTGAAAGGCCATACTAAGCTTTACCTTAGTACCAAGATCTTTTTGGAAAGACCTCCAAAAAAGGGAAGTGAATTGAGCATCACGATCTGATCTGATAGACAAGGGCACCACATGTAATCTAACTAACTCATGAATGTATAATTGAGCATAATCTTCGGCACCATAGGTAGTCATAACAAGTAGAAAATTAGCCAACTTTATCATTCTATCGACCATAACCCAAATAAAATCAAAACCATTTATAGTCTTAGGCGACGCAACCACAAAATCAGTGTTAGTTTCCTCCCACTTCCAAGTAGGAATCTCTATATCTTGGGCTAGGAAACCCAACCTTTGGTGCTCGGCTTTGACTTGTTGGCAACTATGACAACTAGATACAAATTTGGCAATATCTTTCTTCATACCACCCCACCAAAACACATCTCTCAAATCTCTATACATCTTGGTAGAATCAAGGTGAATAGAATAAGAAGAATTATGAGCCTTATCAAGAATATTCTTTCTCAAATCATCAACACAAGGCACATATAACCTACCTTTGTATCTAAGGGCACCATCTCTCCCTTAACAAAAAACCTCCACCTTGCCCTCTCTCACCAAGGCCTTCAATTCTAACAAGGAGGGGTCAAGATCTTGCTTTACTTTCACCTCATCAAATAAGAAAGATTTTGAACCATTAACAACAACAATACCACCATTATCAACCTCTTCCAACCTAACCCCCAATCTGGCCAATCGACGGACCTCTCTAGCCACCTCTTTGCCAATACCATCAACATGAGCTAGGCTATCCATAACCACCTTACTGAAAGCATCGGCCATAATATTAGCCTTGCAGGGATGATAATGCACACTCATATCATAATCCTTAAGAAGTTATAACAATATTCTCTTCCTCAAGTTGAGATCTTTTTGAGTGAACACATGTTAGAGCTTCGTATGATCGATAAATACATCAACATGCACCCCATACGAATAATGACACCAAATTTTCAAAGCAAAAACCACTGCGGCCAACTCAAGGTCATGAGCAGGATAAATCTTTTCATGTACTTTGAGTTGTATAGAAGCATAGGCTATTACCTTACCATTTTGCATCAAAACACAACTCAAACAAATACAGAAGGCATCAGAATACACAACAAACCATTCCAACCATTCCAGTAGAGAAAAAATAGGAGCAGCCACAAGCTTATCCTTCAAGGTTTAGAAACTCTTTTCACACTCATCTGTCAACAAAAACTTAGTGTTCTTTTAGTTTAGCTTAGTCATGAGAAAAGCAATAGAAGAGAACCCATTCATAAACCTCTAGTAGTAACTCGCTAAGCCCAAGAAGCTTCTAACATTCGATGGAGTCAAAGGTCTAGGCTAATATCTAATCACTTCCATCTGTTAAGGATCCACCTTAATACCATCCGCCGACACCACATGACCTAGAAAGGCAACCTCTTTCAACAAAAATTCACATTTCCCATATTTGGCATACAACTTATCTTCTCTCAATTTTTGCAATACCACCCTAAAATTTCTCACATTCTCCTCTTTACTATGAGAGTAGATCAAGATATCATCAATGGAAACCACAACAAATAAATCAAGGGAGGGTTTGAAGACCTTATTCATAAGATCCATAAAGATAGCTGGTGCATTATTCAACCAAAAAGACACAACCACAAATTCATAATGCCCATACCTAGTTCGAAAGGCTGTCTTGGGAATGTCACACTCCCTCACCTTCATTTGATGATACCCAGACCGAAGATCAATCTTATACAAGTGACTAGCCCCTTAAAGTTTGTCAAAGAAATCATCAATCCTATGTAGAGGATACTTATTCTTGATGGTAACCCTGTTAAGTTGCAGGTAGTCAATATACATTCTAAGGTATCCGTCCTTCTTCTTCACAAACAACACTTGGCACCCTAACGTGATTGGCTACGCCTACTAAAATCCTTCTCCACCAAATCCCTCAATTGATCCTTCAACTCCTTTAACTCTGTCGAGGCCATACAGTAAAGGGAAATAAAAATGGGTTGAATATCGGGAATGAGGGATATACTAAAGTCTATTTCCCTTTCAGGAGGAACACTAGGAAGGTCATTTGGAAAGACATCAAGGAACTCATTTACCACCGGAACCGACTCTATAGGATGGACTTTGGACTCAATATCCCTATCCCTCACAAGATGATAGAGACACCCCTTAGATGTCAACTTTTAGGCTTTAATGCAAGAGATAAACCTATCTTTGACCACCACATCATGACTCTCTCACTCAAGGATGGGTTCATTTGGGGATTGGAATTTGACCCTACAGGTTCTACAATCAATAGAGGCATAATATACATGCAACCAATCCATCCAAAGAATGAAATCAAAATCCACCATATCCAACTCAACAAGTTCACAATGTAATATTTTATGCATGATGTAAATGGGATAATTTCTGTAGACCTTTCTAGCAACAATAGATGCACCAATAGGAGTAGACACTCATAAGCTCACACAACAATTCAGGCTCAACATAAATCTTTTTGGCAACAAAAGGAGTAACAAAAGAAAGATTGGCACCCGGGTTTATCAATGCATACACATCAAAATCAAAGACTTTTAATATAACGATGATGATATTGACCACCTAATCAATCCCTTATCTACCTTGGAGTGCATAGGACCAATTGTTCTTTGGGGCACCACCTTGTTGACCTCCTCTCCTCAAAGGAACGGCATTAGCACCCTGGCCTTAAGGATGAACATCTCTACCCTTGTTGCGATTTCATGCATAATACATCTCCTTATGCCCCACTTAACCACAACCAAAAGAAGCATTAGTGTCTTTCAAACATGGGCCACCATGACTACTACCACACTTTGGACACATAGTAATAGGCACCACAGCCATAACTCCTTTGGTCTTTAGGTAGTCACTAGCAAATCTCCCACTAGGAACGTGAGAAGACCCTTGACCTTGGTGAAACTGGCTGCCCTTGTGACTTTGGAACTTACTATCAAAATGAGCCTTCCTGGCCTCATGACCCTTCCTCTTCCTCAATTTCTCCTTCTCCAATTATTCGGCATAAGAGATCAAGCGAGAAAGATCCCTGTCACTAATCAATATAATGTCCTGACACTCGTTATTTACTAAATCGAATATAGCCATCACAAAACTTTTTCATTCTAGACCATGGATCAGCCACTAATTGGGCTGCATAATATGTGAGTCAGTTGAACTTGAGGGCATACTCCCTCACACTCATAGATCCTTGCTTTTATTTCATGAACTCCATCATTTTAGCCTCCCTAACCTCAAGAGAAAAGAACCGATTGTGAAAAGTCGCCTTAAACTCCTCCTATAAAACCACATTGTTGTTCCCATTCTCCTCTTTCTGTTGAGTGTACCAGATTTTTGCCACCCCCTTGAGTTGGTAAGCCACCAATTTTGTCTTCTATTCTGACCTCACACCCATGAGAGCCAACACTTTGTATACCTCATCAGTGAACTCTTGAGGGTCCTCATCCACCTTGGACCCATTGAACTCTAGTAGTTTTATCCTCATGAAATCCCTTACCCAAGATAATAGAGTAGGAGCTTGAAGGGCTTGGCCCCTTGATTAACTTAATTAGCCACAACTTGAGATAGCAAGGTAAGAGTATTCCAGAGTTCAGCATGAGCTAGTTGTTCCTCGGGAGTGCAAACTCTTCTTCCTCTTATGTTAGGCATGATCTAGCATAGCAAAGAATATTCATTAGGGGGGACAAACCTTACCTTAACTTCTATAGAATGATATAGAGTAATAAGAAGAGAAACATTTCTTAGAACTAAGACACAACATTATACATCTTTAGTCTAGACCAAAGCCTAAGGTCTAGTCATGACATGATGAATAGGGATCTCGAAGGGACCCTAAACAAGCCTATTAGCATATCATTATACATCTTTGGTTGCAGAAGCAATAAAACAGCAACAAGAGATAGTAAATAGGGATAAAAGGAGCTAAGACACAACATTAATACCATAGAAACATAGAAGCAAAGAGTATAACATTAATACATCATAAGTTTCCAACAACACCTCTACTAAATAGATAGGAGCGGGGACCAAGACAACTTTTTGGGCTCACCCTCATAGTTAAAAGCATACATCAAAATAAAGAGAGTTTTTATACATAGCATAAGATCAAAGACATTGTCTCCGGAATTGAGAACTCGCCAAACTTGATTTGAGTAATAGTACTAGCCACGAGGAGGAAGATGATCAAGTGGAGCTCCGCTACCTACATAGTAACGTCATATAGGCATAGAGTATGCATTAGTACATTTGAATATACTAAGTATGTAGGATACAATGCACCAAGAGATAGGCAACATAGGCATAATACAATATTATAAGTAATGGATAGCATAATAACAATATGTCATGTATGAATAATGCTAGAAGTAAAACATGCTTGTATAGTACATATTATATACAGAGGAAGAGACCATCATCATAGACCAAGAAACTTAGTACTTGGAATCCAAGGTAGACCACCCCTTAGTAGTGATTGAGGTACCAAACCCTCAATTGGTTAATGGATATGACCACCTTCTATCGAAAGTGATTGAGGTACTAACCCCTAAATTGGTTGATGGCATACCACCCCAATCCGAGGTGATTGAGGTACCAACCCATCAATTGGTTGATAAACATAACCACCCTCCGCCATAAGTGATTAAGGTACCAATCTCTCAATTGTTTGATGGCATACCACCCCTATCAGAGGTAATTGAGGCATCACATCTCAATTGTCTATGGTCAACTCATAACTCTATAGATACACATCATGACATAAACATATAAATACCATCATTTCATCATTATAAAATCACTTAACTGATATGTCATGCATTAGACCTTTAATAAATCAAGACACACAATCCCTACATTTTATTGAACACATGGCGGGTGTTTAATGCTAGTATAAGATCATGCAATTCAAGAGCGAAATCATGCAAGAAAATTCAATGTAAAACCACCCACCAACACTTGATAATACCACTTATGTATTGTCAAATTACAACATATTTGATGTCTCAAACAAGGGATTTTGTGAGTTCTTAATGTGACTTTTTATGGTTTTTATGTGTTTTTGTGTTGTCATTGCAGAAAAGAGAGATTGGCATGATTTTGAAGAAAAATTGCAGAATTTGCTAAAGTCCAGGACATACGAGCTCACCTATGAGTTGTAGCCTAAACTACAACTCATAGGGTAATCTCATAGCAAGAAACAGAGATACAAAATCAAAAATTTGCTAAGTGGAGGTCAAAGTTACAATGCCATCCTATGAGTCGTAAGTCTTAAAAATGACTTGTATAGGTGGAGTCATAGCAGGAAATAGATAGCTTAAACTTTGAATTAAAAAATAAAGGCCTAGACCGCGAGAGGAGCATACGAGTCATAGACCAAGCAATGACTCACACTAGTGGGTCATACCAGTTGAGTCCAAAATGCCAAGAATCTGATATGAGACCCTAATTATGACTCATAGGTCACCCTATGAGTCGTATATGCGAGATGAACCTGATGTTAGTTGTCGTTTCTGGGTAATTTTTAGGGTAAATTTGTAAATAATATAAATACTTTAACTTAGGGTTTTAGAGAAGCGATTAAAAATTCTAGACATTGAATATCACTTTTGATCATTCTCTTAAGATTTCTTGAGGGTTTTAGCTTAGATTTTTATTTTATCTTGAAAAACCTATTTTTGAGGAGTGCAAATCCCACATTGTTTTCATTCTCAATATATCAAGCTTTTAGTTTGCAACTTGTGGTGCTATCATTCTCCATTTCTTTGGGTAAAACTCTCAAGTATGTGTTGTCTTTGTATTTTTATTGGTTTTTCCTTAGCTAATGTGCCCTTGACAAGATTCCTGAAGATTACAAAAGTTACCCCAACTTTTTGAGTGCCTTTGGTAGGATCAACAACAACAAGGGCTCTAATAGAAGTGGATAGCCCTTCCAGTCTGAAGAGGAGGGTGACGAAGAAGGGTCAGATACAGATGCTTCACTTTCTGAGTCCAATTCTCTTGAGGTGTCTCAAGCTCTACCAGAGGAGACTGCTACTTACAGCCAGCCAATTTTACTTACACCATCACTTCCACAGACCCCAAAAATACAAGGTGGTGCATCCCAAGGATGAGGGAGATTTATGAAAAAGGACTGGAGCCAAAAAGTCAAGGAAGGCCGATTAGAGATATCATGAGAAGGTGAGGTTACAAGACTCAGGGCAGAGCAGTATACTAGGGTTAGAGGTTAAAATCGAGCATTAGATGGCTATCATAGGTGTTGGGTATGTACACTCCATATTTGGTGTGGGAGTTCTATGTTTCATACTATGCCACTATCCGCAGAGATTTCCCAGACACGAAAAGACCATCGAGCAACTACGGTTGAGCAAAGTCTTGTTCAGAGGAGAGATTGTTGATGTCTCAGAAGAAACCATTCGAAGGGTCCAGTTTAGGCCAAATTATGGAGTACCACATTTCACTGCAGAGTATGATCATAGGATTGCAGATATGTGAAAGGCAGTAAAATAAAAGGATATCAGGCTGAGAACAGAGCACCTTAGGTGGATAGTAAGCCAAATTTTTGAGGTAGGTGTTGAGCCAACATGGGTTACAAACCATACTGAGTATAGTCTAAAGGCCCACCTCTCATTCAGGGCAAAGTTTTGGTGGTCCATTATCCAGCGGCGCATCAAACCATCATTTAGGGATAATGTGATCACATTAGAGAGGGATGTGTTATTAGCTAATATCTTAGTAGGGTACAAAATTGACTAGGCTTGCATTATGGTAGAGCAGATCCATGAACTGGTAGTCTGCACCCAACAGGCATAGTTGTTCCCCATCTTGATACATAGATTATGCAAAGAAGCTAGGGTACGAGTCTCTCTCTACTTAGATCCTCATATAGAGGTTGTACGTATGATGGACCCCAGTCTAATAAAGGTTGACGAGAACCCATTAGCCCTATCGAGAGTTATTCCACCTCCTATCCCAGATACATTCCCAGTTGAGCCTCAGACTCAGGGTTTGACTCCAGCTACCACCAATACTATTCAAGCTGCTATAGAGCCTAGCCTAGCTAGTTGTTGAGATTGAGTCCATATCATCCTCTAGTACTCTAGCACCAGCAGCATCTACATTGCAGGCTGATTCTATTTTCTCTGTTGTTGCTTTTCAGGCATTATTGCATAGGGTAGCTATAGTAGAGTTAAGGCTATAGGCTTAAGCTACACAAGTCAGTCCTTAGGTTAGCCAGACTATACAAAACTCAAAGGAGAGGATAAAGGCATTTACCCATGAGTTGGTTGATGAGAGAGTTAGAGCGGAGGATGCCCAAGTTGATGCTTTTGAGGTGAGAATCTAGCGGGGCTCTCGACCTGTTGATACATGTGCAGTGACACAGCAGTTCACCAAATTTAAGGTTGAGTTATTATAGATGTTAACATCCCCTGTTGTAGTCCCGGAAGTAGTACTAGTAGGTGATGTGTTATTTGATTGGTTAACTAACCGCCCGCGTATTCATGAGAAGAGGCCCCTCGAGTATGATGAACTAGAGCTGAGCCAGAAGAGGCCTAAGCCTGATGACCCAGTAGCACCAGCGGAGCAGTTGATACCAGAGGAGATGGTGTAGAAGTCAATCCTATTTATGGCTGTTACAAAGAGTTAGGGGGAAATATGCTTCACTTGGAGAGGGTAGCTC
>DF360345.1:20639-51656 GCA_000787875.1 Solanum virginianum | reverse complement strand
AATCCTATTTATGGCTGTTACAAAGAGATAGGGAGAAATATGCTTCACTTGGAGAGGGTAGCTCACGTCCAACTGCAACCCAGATTGCTGAGGAGGAGATCGTGACCCAGGATCCTTCTGACCAGCTAGAGGTCAGTGCTTGAGCACCATGATGTTTGAATTTTGACCACATTCCTTATCTTTTATATATAGGTACTTTGTGATTTCTGTTAGAAAATATTTTTATTATGTTGGTTTGTGGATTTGTGTAAATGTCTTATGTTGGACATTATTTTTACTTATATTTTGGATATTAGTTTTTTTAAATGTTGGTTTTCAATGTGTGTGTGTGTGCGTATATATATATATGTGTGTGTGTATGTGTGGTTCTGTTATTTGGTTTACGTACGTGTTTTTACTTTGAGGATAAAGTATTCTATTTTGGTGGGGTGTGGGAAGTTATGGAGTAAGGTGAAGTTTGAGTAGCCGCGAATCCATAACTTCACCTACTTTTGATCTTATGGTTTTTTTGCCATGATTCTTTTTCCTTGTGGATGTTTAATTTTCTTTTGAACCAACATGTTTAGGTAGTGTAGATAATGTGGAAATATATAGTAGTATTATTTGTTGGCATATACACGAGTCTTTAAATGCTTTTTGAATGATTTAAAAAAATTAGGTACCCTCAAAATTTTTTGAGATTGTGGTTATTGATGCATTCATGCATTTGGAGTATCTAGCAATGTTTGTTTTGATAATGTGGAGGTAAGTTGAGGATTGAAGCATGACTTGTGAGTCTATACTTGATTGTGGGTGCAATGTCATGTGTGTTATGAGCCTATTTTGCTGATGTATCATGTATGGACTCAAAACTTGCCTTGTTACTCTAAAATTAGTTTGGTGATATGGATGATTTGGAAAGGATCCTAGGCCTTTTTTTTATAGTGAACCTACTTCTAGCCTAAATGACTTACTGAATGAGTTAGTGAATCCCTTATTCCAAATTTTTGAGCTTCTGATGTACTCATTCTTTCTTGACACCTTACTAGCTTAACCTTGTTTGATAAAATACCTTGGTATTGGCCCTATTCTATCCTTGAAGATGTTAACCCTAATTGAGGCTAAAAGTCTAAGTTGAGTGTGGCTACAAATTGTAGCCCTAGTTTGGGGAATAGATATTGTGTACTTCACCTCAGGCCAAAAGACTAAGTTAAGGGTGGTCCTTATTGTGGTAAAGTAATAACATCGAGGTGGTTAATTTGGAAACAAAGAAAGAAATGAAAAATCATGAGCCCGGGTAGGAAAATGACATTAAAAGTGCCTTGAATTGAGAAAAAATAGCAAAAGAAAAATTGAACTAATTTTAGAAATAAGGCACAGCTGAAAAGAGAAAGAAGGCACTCAGAAAAAGCTTAAAACAGGAGAATAAGAGTGGATTTAGTGAAAATGTTTGGGTTATGAAGTTAAGAGTGTTGGTAAATATGGTTCAAGGATAAATTTTTGTCACTACTTGCCTAAAATGCCATACCAAATCCCCCTGGACCTTTGTTATAAGCCATTAAATCCTAAAGTGATCCAAATCCACTTTGTCACTAAGCTGGAAGTTGAATATAAAGGCAACCCTATGGTGTTAGTCATTTTGTATGACTTTCAACTGTGGGAGTAAGAATGCTTGCATAGTCCCTGATTTCTAAATACCCTCTGAGTGAGTAAGAGGGAGTTCTTTTCTACGAGGGTATTTGCACCACTTGATTAACAAATGACTATACTAGTGATTGTGGATGGTTGATGTTCCTTAGCTTATCACAGTTGGGTTGCTAGATGCATCTTTGTGTTCTATTTTGCTTAAGTAGCTTTACAATCTTGTTTTGAAAATGAAAGTTGGGTACCTAAAATAGATTAAGCGATGTATATGCTATTAGTGTAGCTTCTATGTGTTTCTCATTGTCTGCTTAGATTTAGTCATCGCTTTAGGACAAACAACAATTCTAAGTTAAAGATGTTGATGTGTTGTCAAAATACAACACATTGGATGCCTAAAAGAACGGATTTTGTGACTTCTTAATACAACGGTTTATGGTTTTTGTGTGTTTTTGTGTTGTTATTGCAAAAAAGGTAGGTTGGCATGATTTTGGAGAAAAATTGCAGAGTTTGCTGAAGCCCAAGACAGTCGAGCTCACCTACGAGTCGTAGCTCAAGCTACGAGTCATAGGGTGATCTCGTAGCAAGAAACAAAGACCAAAAATCAAAAATTTGCTAAGTGGATGTCAGACTTACAAGGCCATCCTACGAGTCATAAGTCTTCAAAATAACTCATATAGGTGGACTCGAAAGAGAAAACAGAGGACAAAAACTCTGGACTAAAAACTAAAGGCCTAGACTACGAGAGGACCATACAAGTCGTAACCCAAATAATACCTCATACCAGTGGATCGTAACAATTGAGTCCAAAATTCTAAGAACCTGATATGAGACCCTGATTATGACTTATAGGGTGACCTACGAGTCATACCTACGAGACGAACCAATAAGCCAACTATCTTTTTTGTGTAATTTTTAGGGTAAATTTGTAAACAATATAAATACTTTAAGTTAGGGTTTTAGAGAAGAGACTCAAAATTTTAGACATTGAATGTCACTTTTAATTATTCTCTCAAGTTTTCTTGAGGGTTTAAGCTTAAATTTTTATTTTCTTTTAGAAAATCCATTTTTGGGGAGTGCAAATCCCATATTGTTTTTATTCTCAATATATCAAGCTTCTGGTTTACAACTTGTAGTGCTATCATTCTCCATTACTTTGGGTAAAACTCTCAACTATATCTTGTCTTTGCATTTTTGTTGGTGTTTCCTT
Source organism: Solanum virginianum (assembly GCA_000787875.1). Lineage (NCBI taxonomy): Eukaryota > Viridiplantae > Streptophyta > Magnoliopsida > Solanales > Solanaceae > Solanum > Solanum virginianum. The sequence continues at coordinate 48,826 of DF360345.1, read as the reverse complement.
AGCCATGAGTAGCTAAGCAGCCACAAATTGGGGTTGTGGGAACCATGGTAGTTAGCTTGATATGACCTAGATTATTATATTTTTATGATTGGGTTTTGCATGTAATGTCTATTTATCTTCAATATGATTGTTGTTTGGTGGTGGCCAACACCAAAACCTGCCTACTATCATGATCCCGACCAAGGTAGTGACTAATAGGAAAAGAGAAGTAGATGAAAGGATTTGACCAAGTGCAATGGTGAAATTTGACCTTCACCTTCACAAGAGGGCTGGAAGAACCTAAATTAACGTCGTGTATGCGAATCTCCAATTGTACTTATGTTGTCTAGGATAATTGAGTCAATAAACCATGGGGAACACAATTCCTAAGTTGTCCCTGAAAGTGAGTTTTTTCTCATGTCATAATGTTGTGTTTATTTTTTCTTTTGTTCTTGAATCACAGAAACCCCCTCATTTAGAGATTTTAGTTATAGATACGCGAAATGATTGATAGTGAATTCTTATAGTCAAGTCATGTATTACCTGTGGATTTGACCCTAACTTTTGATTAGGTTAATTATTGACAGTGACCGCTTTCTTATTGGACCATGAACATCATCAACCATTATGCAATATACATTAAAACCCTTCATCAAATCTCAAGATAGATCTAAGATTCATAGCTCAAAACATGGTTAAATAGTCACACTTTTATGAAACCCCAACATGGTTCATAGTCAAATTCATAACAAAAAAGAACCATAAGTAAATCAACTTAGAATCATGCAATTTCTGTGGAAAAGAATCTTGGGCACCATAGGTGAAATGACCCAATGGTTGAAACCCACATACCTTAGATTTGGAGAATTTCTTGATGAAGATTGGAATGGAGACTTGAAGCTTGTGTGAAATCCTTAAGATCTGAAATGAGTTTTGAACCCTTGATTTTGAGTAAAATATTTGTCTAAGTGTTTGAGAGAGTCTTGGAGAATGTGTTGTATGATATGAAACTGAAATATGGCTAAGTATACGTATTTTCACGCATAGGAAGACTTAGGCCCAAGACCCAAAGGCCTTGGACCAAAAAAGAAAAGTGGCAACAAAATGACATAGGTATGCGTCTGGTCTACGACGTGGACCAAACTCAGAGGACATTTTTACAGTCTGTAACGGCTATGCGTTGCGGTACCAACGCGGATCGATTTTGGAAATCGAATTTGGGGAAAATTAAAATTTTGATACGGTTGCTTTAAATTCAGGATTAGACTCATTTCCCACTCAATTTTGCCCCCTTATCAAGAATATGAAGTTGTATTTTAATATCATGCATGAATTTTGAAATATATGAAAATTATAATTTTGGGTACTTTCGAGGCACATTTTTGAGCAGTTTTTGGGGTCTTTTCAATTTTATTTTACCAAATTCAACTTTTTCAGTTATAAGGGATTCAAAGTAAAAAAACTATACACAATCCAAATGAACGATCTGGAAACTAAACTTTCATTGCCTACACGCTATAAATGACTTGTGGTCACTATAGGAAAACTCTAACTGATGAAAAGAAGGCAGAAACACGAAAATAAGCTGAAGGGTCCTTATAAAATTACATTTTGAATAACTAGCTACTATTATTATTGACTAGTGAATTTTTATAAAATTATGTGGATTTGAAAATTTCTGATTGCAAATATTTATTCTAAAAGAAATATGGAGATTTGTGATTTATTAGAATAGTGTTGTTGGATATTTAAACATCATGTACGAATTATGGTTTACTCATTTATTAAGATGGTATGAAGTTGGGGCAACTTTTGTAATCTTCACGAATCTAATTTGATTTCGTATCTATTCAAGGAATTGTAGTTATAGTAAAAAATTCTAATTTTCCCAAGATGTGATTCAAAACAAATAAGAAAATAAAAGGAAGAACAATTATCATGCGATCAATGTATATAGCCCAAAATTAAATGTTGTCATCGAATTTATAAAAAAAAATTATAAAATTTAACTATGGTAAGATTTTAATTAGCCCTTACAAATCCTCCTTTCTCAAACTATTAACAGTCAAAATAAATAAGGCCAAATAAAATGTTGGAAATATATATTGGGTCAAGTCCATTTATAAGGGGTGTTAATTAGCCCATTAGTTTTTTCTCCTCCTCAATCCTTATCCTTAGTCTAGGTTCATGATTGCATCCCAAGGATATCTTGGTTGTGGAAACATAGGGATCCATCCATCTCGTGAAGATCTTTGATGACTGGTGATATGAACTTAGCTGCTATTGATCCTCTTCCTCTATGTAGAAACTTGTAAGTCTCTTAAACATGAAACAATCTATCAGTGAAATACTATGCCAAACTTGAAAGTATTATTTTAAATTTAGGTAAACAAAGGATTTTATCCCTTTTTTTCCTCTCTTGTTTTCGAAAAAATTGTGTTTCCTTGCAAAAAATGCAGAATCCTCTAGAATTTTTCAAAATTTAGAATGAGCAATAGTCTGGATAGCTAGAAGCTGATTTATTTATTTATTTATTTATTTTTGGTAATAATTAAACAAGTTACTCTCACCCTATGCTTTGACCGTTACTTCCTTTTGTAGGTATATTATTTTAATCAAATGCTTATGTATTTGTTTTATGCATGGCTTCAATAGGACTGTGCATGAGTATATGTATGTTTGTGATCATGTAGTTATAACACTTTCTTTTATCTTTTTTAATCTGTATTACTTATATAGGACTTTGAAATTAGAGAGATTTTTTTAAAACTAAAATATGGTTTTATTATTAATGCAAAATAGATACAAAATGGAATTGGGTCCAACCCCAATTCATTAAAACAACACACAACATGACTGGACCCAAACCTAGACCCTACCCAAATAAAATGTAGTCTATAAATACACATATATACAGCGTAGGGTTTCCTAATCCTACCCTTTTCCTTTCATTTCTAGAAACCCTAGATCTCTGCCTATGTTTTCTCTCTAGGTTAACCCCACATTTCTAGTTAAGCTCCTGTGGGTCTGCAACGTCAAGGCACCTTGTATCTTTTGTAGTCTCTTCTCTAGCAACTATCAACACTGAGTCACCATTTTCTTTTGTTGCTCTTAATCCTATGGATCTGACACATATGGATTCCCTACCCTCTTCATTTCTTGTCGTGTTCTCAGGTAAATAAGAGAGATTTAGCTATCTTGTCAAATTCATTTCTTATTATGTTGATAGAAAGCTTTAAAAAAAATATATAGAAATCTCTAATTAATACTTCTTTAAAGTTTATATGAATTTACATTAGTTTTGGAGAAAATAATTACTATAGAGAATTCATATAGCAAATCCTAACTAGTTTTGCTCAAGGAAAATGCATTTGTTTTGTGTTTGGAAAAGTGTCTTTATCTTGTTGTTACTATGTTATGTTGTACTGAAACTATTAATTTAAATTTTTACATCAATTTGGTTTTGTTTTCGGCTTTCTGAACATTCCATAATCTAGACAAAGTTCATTTTTTTCTTTTCCTTCGAATGGGAAAATTATTCATAAGTTTGACAATCTTGTACATTTGGCTAATTAATGAAATGTATCTGTGTTTTTTTTTTCAAAACAGAAAATGGAGATTCAATAAACATGGTTAGATTTAGATGGTATATGTAATTATTCCATTTATATGGAGAAATACCATGGTGATATTTAGAATGATTCAAACAGTTAATTCAGTAGAACGAATTGTAAGTTCCCATCAGTTATATCAATACCTGTACCTTATAATTCCTAATTAGGCTTAGTTTCCATAAAGTTCAAAATCTTTCATTGGTTCTTGTTTGTGGTTTTTTGGTGTTAGTGGAAATTGGAAAGTCCAGTCATTCAAGAAATCCATAAAAATATTCATGTGAAACTTCATGCAGTTACTAGGTCGTCAAGTGTTGCTCCATTTGCTGGTTGAATCTGTAGAAGATAATAAAGATTATTTATTTTCTACCTATCAAGGTTGTAACAAATGGAATTTAATAAAAATATGTTCCAATGTCTTGATGGTATTTCTCAGTTCCGGGAGCTCACTATGAAAGTCATAAAAAAAATCATTGACTTAGTTTCGGGTTCTAAATAAACAGGAGGACTAAGTACAAGTCACGTTTGTTTCTTCTTTTCCACTTCTTTTTCCTTCTATGACAAAAAGGCTTGGATCTACATCCTAACCTCATTCACCAGCATAATGCGAGTTTCTATGTGGGACAAGTCACTTGAACTATCAACCAGATTTCTCTCTCTCTCTCTCTCTCTCTCTCTCTCTCTCTTTTTTAATAGCCAATCAACTTTGAATAAGCGGAGCAACACTGATGACCTCATTATTGCATGAAGATTATTCAAAAGCTAATAGTCTAGTAAATAAGAGACGTATGGCTAGTATTTCAAGGGAGCTGTCCGATTTACCAAGTTGGATCCCAAGGTATTTAAGTGTTTCCTTTAAGCGATTCTCATCTTTAAAAGGGATATCGATGTTATTCTACTGAACATGAGAAATATTTGGTATCAACTGGTGTTGTATTGTTAGAGGCCACAACATTCTTCTATGCACCTCCTATTTATTCTAGTCATCGGTGCGAGGGGGGAGGAGAGATAAGCTCTGTCGGAGACAAGATGAGAGAAGCAACATTGAGATAGTTTGCACTTATATAGAGGAGGTGTGTCAGCGCCGTAGTTAGAAGGTGCAAAGGCTTAAATTTAGGAGTTTCACAGAGGGGTAGGAATAGACCGAAAAAGTATTAGGGAGAGGTGATTAGAAAGGATATGCATGAACAATTTCATATCACCAAGGATATGACTTTAGATAAAAATGAGTGGAGGTTGCATATCAGGGTAAAAGGTTACTAGGGATAAAATATTGTCTTGCTTTGTAATGGTTTTAGGTTTATCATATTATTAGTTTTGCTATTATTATAGTATTATTATTGTTTTTTGATTATTTTGCTACTTTTATTTTTTTCTTGTAGAATTTGCATTACTATTCATTTTAGCGATTATTCTATATTTTTTCTTTCACTTGGGGCGGATACATTTGTGTTGAGGGACTATCGAAAACAACCACTCTAACTTCATGAGATAGTCGTAAGGTTTGCGTACACTCTACCCTCCCCAAGCCTTACTTTATGAGATTTCACTAGATTTGTTATTGTAAGAGGAGGAGGAGGAAGATGAGCAGTTCGTTAATCAAGTCAACTATGTTCTAATAGAAGAGAATTTAAATATGTTAAGATAACAGGTTATGTAATGATTTTGATGCCTTTGAAGGTAAAAACAAGAACACGATAAACTAAGAGTTCCTTTTGTAATGTTTTAAGTTAAGGAGGAACTGTAAAATAAGGTGAAAGAGGTTTTGATAATTACGTGCTTTACAAAATAAATGAGGGAGTAGTTAGCCTTGAAGTAATTATTGAATTCTTGATTAGAATGAGTGCTATGAAGAAGGTTACGATTTACTTTGAGTTTTTATCTGATTAAATAAAGACATTAACTGCAGTGAATTCCTTTGTCAACTTTTTACATTGAGACAATTTAATAAATTTCAGAGAAAAGGGAAAAGAAAAATTAAATAGGAAACAAAAACAAATCCTAAAATGGTAGCTGAAGAGACACAACAATCTTGTGAAAGCTCCGACAGTTACAACATCGGAGATAACTACCCTGATGAAACCATCTGACTGTAGTAGCAAAGGCTAACTTCTAGTCATTAGAAAATACATTTCAAATTAGTAAATACATCTAGCATTTGAGGAAGATCAGAATTAGAAATTGATAGAAAAGTAAGGATAAATTCCATAAGTGGATGAACTTCTGGTCCTCCTACTCACATTTATGGGTACATGAATCAAAATGAGATAGTGATGAAACCTTCTATGCAATTTTCTTTTTGGGTTTCTTCTCTCTACCTAATTGTGGAAAGTTATTTCATCAAACTAACAGACAGAAAATCGAGCAGTGAATAAGTCTTCGGTTAATGGTTTAAAGTAACGAATGATGGAAGATGAATCAAACCCAACATATATTCCTAACCTTCATTGAGGGCCCATCGTAGTACATTACGGTAGTGCTACAGGAATGTATACCACACAACTATAGACTCGTAGATGAGCAATATTGGGTTCGTGACCAAATGTCTGAGATTAGTATGTTTGAGATGAACAAGTATTGTTGGATGTAAGATAATGTGACCCTAAAAAAGTGGGCAATTTCATCATCAAAAGTACTAGTCTTGCTACCAATTGTAGGCGCTAAATAAATAACTTTGCAATGCCATTTTGAGTATGAACATGAGAACGGGATGTTCTATTTTTATACTAATTGATAGGCTATAGTCATCAAAAGCTTGAGATGTAAATTCTCCCATCCAATGGTTCAAGAATTTTGTTTTTCTTTGAGGACTTAGTAGCATATCCAGTGTCACGCCCCGGGAGGGTACCCTTGGTGTGACCGACACTTGGAGACTATTGCTAGCCCCCAAGGAAACCACTCGGCCTCATCATATTCTTCAATCATATTCTAATAGTGGAAGATATCAATGAATAAGAATACTTAATGAAAGGAAATGGCAAACGGTAAAATAATGGCCAAAGGCCAAATATCTGATTCATAACTAAGCAAGACTAGTATGAAAGAAAACTAGTCAACATAACATCCAATCACATCAACAATCTAGTATATGAGGCCTCTAAAGCTTTTGTATAATGGTGCCAATCACAAACCCATGACTACTCTAAATAGAACAAGGTAAGTCTACTCAAGCTAGAATGAAAACATAATGTCCTTCGAGAGTAGGGGATGACTCACCAATCAACTGAAAGGAAATAGGTCCTCAACGAGGCACCTATTGATGGACTACTAACAACTATATCTACATCATAAAAGATGCAGGCCTAAATAGACGTTAGTATATAGAATGTACGAGCATACAAAATGGCAGAAAGAAACATGTAAAGGAAGAAAAACATCATTTCAAATAACTCAAGTCAAGAAATAGAAAACTCAATCATCATGTCAAGAGTCTAAAGTAAGAATATAATTTAGACATTGACTACTCATACATCATCTATGCATTATCCACTCAGAGTACTATCAGGGCCTAATTTGGGAGTATCTCTAACCAATAACTATTAATTATGAGCCGATGATGGCACAACAAAATGATGTCATTACCATATCCATCTAGTACCTGGCCAGAGGTATAGGATATCCTATCAATGGATCAAAAATTAGTAAAATCAAGTGCACATTTGGGCAAAATAAGAAACATCTAATTTTACAGTTAATCCTCTCCTACGCTGGCTACGTAGTTATTGCGTTTCGAGTTGGACTTACTTTTACTTGATTCGGTGCTCAATACTATTTTCAAGACTAAATATGCTCATAAGATATCAACCCTATGGTTAACTCATTCATCTCATCTTATTAGACATTCATCAACTCAACTTATCACATCAACTATCAACACTTTCGTTATATCATTTTAAAGTTTAGCTCTTTGTGTATAAGGACTCAAATATGCATCTTTCTAAGTTATGGCATCTTGGAGAACAAATTGAGAATTAAAGCATTTAGGAATTTCACAGACTATTTAGGCTCAAATTATGCTCATGCATGCTTATGTAAGTAAAACATGTGAAAATAATAAGAATTCATGGTAGGGTTCATGTAGTAAGGTAAAATAATGTAATTCAAGTAATTAGATCATTAAAACAGTAATTCATGCAAAATTATGAAGTGATACATTAGATTTTAAGAAAAAACTTTCACAAACATCCATAGGAGACTGAATTTACTCACATCACCATCAATCCAGGTTATGGGGCACATGGAAGAACAAAATCCATGTTTATGTTAGCCTTACATACCTGGAAGTTTTGAATCTTGAAAGAAATTTGAAGAATTCTCAAGTTTGTCTCCAAACCCTAGCCTTTTTCTATCTTGAAACCTTGCTTCTAGGTTTTGAGAGAGTGATTTAGTGTAAAATAGTTGAGCTAACATATTTAGAGCTTTATGTAGGTGTAAAAACGTCAATCCTAGGGTTAGAAAGGGTGGGAACAGACCAAAATACCCTTTCTTAAAAAGCTTTCAAAAGTTATCTATGGTTACGGCCCATAGAAAGTTGCACGGCCCATGGGGACACTTTCGTAAACTTTTGGCCCAATTTTTGAGTTTTTGGTTCATTTTACGATCCCATTTTATGACTCGTAGATGGGTTCGTAAAGTTTAGGGCCAAAAATTGAAGTTTTAGGACTTTTTCTAATGAGTTTGTAGAGGGGCCATACTTCATTTTATGGCCCGTAAAGGGGTTTCATAGAATAACTCTACATTTGGCAGTCTCTAGTAAAATAACTGCAACCTTTGACTCCGAACTCCAAATGAGGTGAAACCAGTTGCGTTAGAAAGGTAATTCAAAGGGCTTTCACGATGCTCCACTCAATGCTTTGTATTCTAAGAGTTATTTTCATTTAAAATTGACCCTAAAATAATCCATAATTAGAAACTCAACTTATAGGAAGGTTTTGAACTCTACTAAGTATTAGAGGTCTCTTATGACCCTAATACACTTCTCACATATAAAAATAAGTCTTGAAACATAGGTACATATGAGGTTAGAGTTATAAGTGTCACAATATCTGTTCCTTGGGATAATTCATCCTTGAATGATGAGCAACTAGGAGACTTATCAAGAATGAGCTTATATACACGGATACTCGAATACTCATACTTCAGAAATCAACCTTAACTCAGATTTAGAATTAATAGGCTACCTCTAACATCATCATGAGGCACGAATACAGTCAAAAACATGCATTCTCAAACATAAACTCAAGAGAAGCATCAATTCAGAGGTTAAAACTAAACTCAATAATAGAAAGGTAACTCAAATGGTAGAAATGTATTGTTACCATCAATTTTATCATTAGAATGCACAAAAAGGTAAGGGTATCTAGTCTTCATATCCTTTTCAGCTTCCCATATAGCCTCTTTAACAAACTGGTTCCTTCACAACACTTTGATAGATGCAATCTCTTTGGTTCTTACCTTGAGAACCTGATGAATAAGGATTTGGATAGGAATTACTCCATAGCTCAAATTATCCTTCACTCCAATGCTCTCAATAGGCATAACCAAGGACAGATCTCCCAAACACTTTTTAAGCATATAAATCTGAAAGAGCGGATAAATGGATGCCAGCTCTAGTGGTAGCTCTAACTCATAAGCTCCATTTCCCACTCTCTTCACCATTTTGTACAGACCAATGTATAGAGGACTCAACTTTCCCTACTGTACAAATCTCATTACACCCTTCATGGGTGACACTTTCAGATACACCCAATTATTAATCTCAAACTCCAAGTCTCTTCTTCTAATATCAGTATACGACTTTTGATGACTCTGTGTAGTTCTCAATATCTTTTGGATAATCTTTACCTCTCCATAGCTTGATGTACCATGTCTGACCCAATCAATCCTGCTTCACATACCTTGAGCTATCCAAGCCATTTGGATGCACGAATGAAAGTTATTGTTGTGAACCTAGCCCTTTCTGAAAGGACTTCTAGAGTTGGGCAGTGAACTGAGTCCCTCTATCAGATATAATAAAAAAGGAACTGCATTCAATATGATAATATCCCTTATGTATAATTGGGCATAATGCTCTGCAGTGTTTGTCATTTTTATCGCTAAGAAGTATGCAGATTTGGTCATCCGATTAAACTATCACCCAAATTGAATCATGCTATCTGCGGGACCTTGGTAAGCCTGTGACAAAGTCCATGTTGATCACCTTTCATTTCTACTCTAAAATCTCAAAATTTTGAGCTACTCCACATGGCCGTTGGTGCTCAACATTAACTTGTTTGCAATTTTGGCACTTCGAAACAAACTCAGCAATGTCTTTCTTAATTCCACTCCACCAGTAGACTTCTTCCAAGTAATGGTACATCTTGGTAAACCCTAGATGGATGGAATATCTGCAACTATGGGCCTTTGCCATGATCCTCCCTCAAACACCATAAACATTTGGAACACACAATCTGCCTTGATACATCAATACTCTGTCTCCCTCTTTGGAGAAAGCCATCACCTTCTGCTATGCACATCCGCCTTCAACTATAATAAAATAGGATCTTAATCTTCTTTCTCCTTCACTTTTATTACCAGAGATGATCCGGGCCCATTATACATATGAACTCCTCCTTCACCTGATTCATCTAGTTGAACTCCCAATAGTGCCAGTCGGTGAACATCTCTAGCCTACTCCTTTTTCTCTTCTTCTACATGGGCGGTGATCCCCATGGACATAGATTAAAGCCAAAACTCACAGTTTGAAAATTTGGCATACAACTCCTTATCTCTAAGGGTCTGAAGAACAATTTGAAGGTGATCAATATGCTCTTCCTCATCTCTAGAGTACACTAATATATCATCGATGAACACAATGATGAATATGTCAAGGTACTGTCTGAATACTCTTTTCATCAAGTCCATGAAAGCAGCAGGATCATTTGTCAATCCGAAGGACATCACTAGAAACTCAAAGTGATCATAGCGGGTTTGAAAAGCCATCTTTGTGATGTCACATTATCTCACTTTCAACTGGTTATAGCCTGATCTAAGTTCTATCTTGGAGAAAGTAGTGGAATCCTGAAGTTGGTAGAACAAGTAGTCAATCCTCGGAAGGGGACATTTGTTTTTAATGGTCACTTTATTCAATTGGTGATAATCTATACACATCTTGAGGGAACCATCTTTCTTTCGAAAAATAGGATAGGAGCGCCTTATGGAGAGACACTCGGCTTAATAAATCCATTATCCAAGAGATCTTTCAACTACTCTTTTGGTTTATTCAACTCTATAGGAGTCACTCTATATGGAGGAATAGAGATAGGCTAGGTATTGGGGAGAACATCAATCCCAAAATCAATCTCCCTATAAGGAGGGACACCAGGTTAATCATCAAGAGAGACATCAGGGAACTTATTGACAACTAGAACTCTGACTTCAAAGATAAAAACTCTATATCATATGCCTTAACTCGCACTAGGTGATAGATACATCATTTTGAGAATAGCTTTCTGGACTTAAGGTAGGAAATAAACTTAGTGTTAGGTGCAATAGAATTACCCTTCCACTCTATGACAGGCTTATTTGGAAGTTGGAATTTGAACATTCAGGTTCTACAATAAAGGGAGGCATAATAGGCGTGTAGTCAATCCATTCCAAGAATCACATCAAAGTCAACCATCTCTAACACAAATAAGTCTGCCCAAAGTATCTCTATGATAGATAGACACAATGCAATCTCTATAAATCATTTCAGCTAGAATTGATTCACTAGTAGGAGTAGAAACACTAAAGGGCTCAAGAAGACACTTAGGAAAGATCTCAAACTTACTAGCCACATATGGAGTTATAAATGATAAAGTGGTACTTGGGTGAAGCAAAGCATATACATCATATGAAAAGACTCGAAGTATACCTATGAAAACATCTGGTGCAACTTTTCGATCCCATTGATTTCCCATCGCATACAGATGATTTGTACCCCCCCTCCCCGCATTAGCTGTGGCACCTATTTGTGGTGCTGATGAAGACCATCACCCGTCCTCCTCATTGGGCACTCATTCTAGAAGTGACCCATCTAGCTGCACCTTTAGCAAGTATTTGTGCCCTCACTTCAGTCGCCTAGATGGAGTTTGTCATACTTGCCACATTGTGGTTTCCACCTCGAACCTTGAGTCACACTAGCTTGGGATTGATAACCCTGAGCTCTGTAATTCTAATAGCCTTAATATTTGTGATTATTCTTGTTACTCAGAGCCGGTGCACTTGTTGAAGATGGTGTATAGTTCAAAGACCTATTCTGAAAATAGGAACTATCCTCCTTACCTTTCTTATGCTGGCAAGGATCTTGCCCCTGCTGACTTAGCCTTTACACTCAAGTGCTCCTCCCTATCCCTTTACTTTTCCTTCTCAAGTTTTTACACATAGACCATAAGTTGAGAGATGTCCATATCAAGAATCAACAATGTCACCTTGCACTCCTTTTTCACATATTTGCCGAAGCTAGATATGAATATTCTAATCTTAGATCTCACATCGGGGACCATCTCTGGAGCATACCTAGATAGTTGTATGCATTTGAGCTATGTTCCTTGCTAGTCATCCTTTCCTGCTTCAAGTTAACAAACTCCTCCTCCTTCACTTTCATCAACTCTCATGGAAAGAAGTGATAAAGAAAGGTACCCTCAAAGTCATCCCAAATGGTAGGCTCAGCATCCTCACTCGGCTTTCATCCCATTGATTGTACCAAACATTTGCCATTTTATTGAGATGAAAGGAAGTAAGTTCAACTCCCTTTATCTTAGTTTTATGAATAGCTTTCAACACTTTCCACAACTCATCAATAAAGTTCTGGGGGTCCTTCTCAACCTTTGACCCAATGAAGACAGGTCAGTTCATCCTCAGAAAGTCTGTCAGTCTGGTGGCAGTTGTTAGCTCTTGTGAGTTAGAACAGGGAGTTTTTGAACTCTGGTTCCCGCTCTAAGTAGCTACAAGTTGAGTAAGAATGGTGATAGCTGCTCTAAATTTAGCCTCTGTTATAGGAGCAGGTGGAGGAGTAGGTGTTTGTTGAACATCAATGGCTTTGGCTAGTCTACCTCGACCCCTTGTTTCTATTTGAGTAGGCACCTCTAATGTGGGATTCCCAGTATTCCTGGCTGAAGAATCCCTCTGGGCCATGGTACATTATAGAGGTATGATGTGAAAGCATGTAATGCGCGAGTTAGAAAAGAGCTTTGTAGACTTTTTAACACTATCACAAGAACTCAGGATACAAAGAAGTGAAATAATTCCTAATATCTTATAGGCTCCTACTTATGAAGTGTGGTGCACAACACACCTATAAACAAGACTATACTAGATATGACTTTATAGAATCCCTAGGACTATTAAACTCTATGCTCTGATACAAGGTTTGTCACGCCCCAGAGGGCACCCTTTGCATGCCCAACACTCGGAGACTATTGCTAGCCCCCAAGCAAACCACTCAACCTCATCACATTTTAATAGAAGAAGACATCAATGGATAAGAACACTTAAAGGAAGGAAATGGCAAATGATAAAATAATGGCCAATGGCCAAACATCTTATCCATAATTAAGCAAGACTAGTATGAAAGAAAAATAGTCAACATAACATCCAACCACATCAACAATCTTGTCTATGAAGCCTCTAAAACATCTAAATAATGCTGCCAATGACAGACCCATGGCTACCTTTAAATAGAATAAGGTAAGTCTACTCAAGCTCGAATAACAACATAATGTGCTCCAAGAGTAGGGGAGGACTCACTAATTAACTGAAAGCAAATAGGTCCTCAAAGGGGTGCCTGCTGATGACCACTAACACCTGTATTTGCAACATGAAAACATACAAGCCTAAACAGGCATCTGTACATGGAATGTACGAGCATGTAAAATGGCAAAAAGAAACATGTAAAGGAAGAATAACATCATCTCAAATGACTCAACTCAAGAAATAGGAAGCTCAATCATCATGTTAAGAGTCAAAAGTAAGAATGCAATTTACACATTGACTACCCTTCCATCATTTATGTATCATTCACTGAGAGTACTATCAAGGTCTAATTTGGGAGTTTTTCTAACCTACATCCATCATCTATGAATAGGTGATGATACAAAGAAGCGATGTCATTGCCACATTCATCCAATACCCTACCCAGGGTATAGGACATCCTATTGATGGATCCAAAATCAGTAACATCAAGTCCTCATTTTGGGACAATAGGAATCATCTAATTTTTTTGGTTCAATCCTCTTCTACATCCGCTACGTAGTTATTAAGTTTGAGTTAGACTTACTTTTACTCAATTCGATGTTCAATTCTCCTCCCAAGACTCAATATGCTAATAAAATATCAACCATATGGTTAACTCATTCATCTAAACTCATTGGACATTCATCAACTCAACTCATCATATCAACTATCAACCCTTTAATTACATCATTTTAATATTAAACTCTTGACTTATAAGGACTCAATCATGCATCATTCTAACTCATGGCATCTTAGAGAACAAATGGATAATTAAAGTATTTAGGAATTCCATAGACTATTTAGGCTCAAATTATGCCCATGCATGCTCCTGTAAATAAAATATGTGAAAATAATAAGAATTCATGCTAGGGTTCATGTAGTAAAGTAAAATCATGTAATTCAAGTAGTTAGATCATTAAAACAGTAATTCATGCAAAATTATGCAGTAATATATTAGATTTTAAAAAAAACCTTCAAGAAAGATCAATAGGAGACTCAAATTATGCCCATGCATGCTCATGTAAGTAAAATATGTGAAAATAATAAGAATTCATACTAGGATTCATGTAGTAAAGTAAAATCATGTAATTCAAGTAGTTAGATCAGTAAAACAGTAACTCATGCAAAATTATTCAGTAATACATTAGATTTTAAGAAAAACTTTCAAGAAACATCCATAGGAGACTCAATTTACTCACATTACCATCAATCTAGGTTATGGGGTACATGGAAGAGTAGAATCCATGTTTTGATTAGCATAACATACCTTGATGTTTTGAATCTTGAAAGAGATTGGAAGAATTCTCAAGTTTGTCTCCAAACCCTAGCCCTTTTCTTTTTTGAAACCTTGCTTCTACATTTTGAGAGAGTGATTTAGCATAAAATAGTTGAACTGACATGTTTAGGGCTTTATTTAGGTGTAAGAACGTCAACCTTAGGCTTTGAAAGGGTAGAAAAATACCAAAATACCCTTTCTTAAAAAGCTGTCAGAAGTCATCTAGAGTCCCATGTACGGCCCGTAGGGACGCTTCTGCAAACTTTTGGGCTAATTTTGGATCTTCTAGTTCATTTTAAGAGCCCATTTTATGACGCATAGATGGGTTCATAAAGTCTAAGGGCAAAAATTAATGTTTTAGGACTTTTTCTCATGAGTTAGTAGACAAGCCGTACTTCATTTTTCGGCCCATAAAGAGGTTTTATAGAACAACTCTGCATCTAACAGTCTATAGTAAAACGGCCATAACTTTTGATTCTGAACTCCAAATAAGGTGAAAGTAGTTGTATTAGAAAGCTAATTCAAAGGGATTTTATTTGGTATGTCAAGAGCCACCTAATTCTTTGTGTACAAAGAGTTATGTTTATTTAAATTTGACCCTTGCATAATCCAACACTAGAAACTCAATTTATAGGAAGGTTTTGAACTCCACTAAGTACTAGAGGTCTCTTATGACCCAAATACACTTCTCACATATAAGAATGATGCTTTAGACATAGGTGTGCATGAGGATAGAGTTATGAGGAGTCACATCCAGCCTTACTCTTAACCTTCTACAAAAGTTAGTACACTTTTTATTCACTAAAGAAATTAAAAGTATTTTGAACAAGAACAAGTTAAAGAATTCACATAAAAAAAGGAGTATTCTATAGTTGTCAATTGACTCCTTTTGGACAACGATACATTAGTCGAATCATAGCGGCTTATTGTTTATCATCCAGATTAATTAGTAGGTAAAGAATGAGCATGATGTAAATATATTTATATATGGCTTCTTGTCTACCCTATATATATGTACTATAGACTTACGATCCTTTGGAGAGTCAATGCGGGAGATTACAGTATTGGGTGGGATAATTAGACCTAAAAAACAGCCTTGGCTACTATGTTCTTAGATAATAATAATAATAATAATAATAATAATAATAATAATAATAATAATAATAATAATAATAATATATCTATATTATTATTAGTTTATGGTAGTGCATTGCTCGTGTACGTCACATCAATATAAAAAGTGCATTTATAATGTAGGCAACTTTACCTAGTTTAGGGTAGTGCATTGAATGAAAATTGCATTTATAATGTAGGCAATTTTACCTCTAGTGACTATGAAGATAAAGACATCGTCTCATGAACCTTGGGCTTCATGAGATTTAGGAAACACATTAGAAATAATGTAACAAATACATAAAAAAATTCAAGATCATGAAACACAAGTACAAATAATAAACAATTCATGATTTTGAAAATGTAAATAAATAAATAATTTATCAAAATCTCCCCCAAAAATAAGAAAGCAACCCAAATAATTACCCAACAGCAACATACCTAGCGAAATCTTAAAAGTGGGTTCTAAGGAGGGTAGAATGTACGTAAAACTTACCACTACCTCATAGAGGTAGAGAGGTTGTTTCTGGGAACCAAAAAATAATTACCCAATAAAAAAATATAAGGGATCAAATTAAAATAATAGCTTATCATATGCAAGAAAATTTAACCAAATGGGATGGACTCTTTTCATTCAATACTCGAGTACTACCACTACTTGTAACTCCTGCTGCTTCAGTAGTAACTCCAACTTTTATCACAATAATATTCGTTCCACCATCAACACCACCACCAACAGGAGCAGGAGCATAAGCAAGATTCTTTGTTTCTTTTTTATTTCTTCCACGTTATCCTTTTCTCCCTTTACTTTTGTCAGTATTATTACTTTTACTACTTGATGTTGCTTCTATAGCTTGAACAACAACAAATTTTTAAAAATATTTTATTTGCAAACTTTGTGTTCCTTAAATTTTAGGGAAGTCATATACTCCTCACCATTTTCTTCAGCACCATCGCCCACGTTCTCATGTTCTTCAAGATAATCAAGATTAATTAGTGGAGTCCTAATGAACTTTGGAACATGCTCTTTCTCCTTGGATAATTTGTTAAAATTGTCCAAAGTGAAACCTTTCGTTACCAATTTGTTCAATGGTTTCAATAAGTCATTCAACTCATCTAATGGTTCAATACTTCTGTTTTTCCTTGAGGAGTTAGTCGCATATCTAACACTACTCTTAACACAAGAGATCACAAGAGTTAGTACACTTTCTAGTCACTGAGGGAATACAAAGTATTTTGAACACGAACAAGTTAAGGAATTCCATATATAATTAAAATAACTAATCTATAGTTGTTAATTGACTCTTATTTTGGACTATTCCAACAAATTATCCAAAGATAAAGAGCTTGTTCAAAAGTTCAATAGGACTCCATGAATCAATCTTGATGATCATGAAGATCATGAGGATGTGTATGATGATGATGAAGAAGATAAGAAGGAATACATGACTTTCTATAAAATTTAAGACATACAAATTTAGCAAACAAAATATTGTTCAAAAATTAGTTGTGTTTCAAGCTATAGAAATACCATAAAATTAGTAATAGTAATAATACCGACAAAAGAAAAGGGAAAAAAGGATGAGGCAAAAAAACGAAAAAAGAAAAAAGAAAACAACAATCCTCCTCCTGCTCTTGCTCCTGCTAAAGAAAAAAGAAAACAACAATCCTCCTCCTGCTCTTGCTCCTGCTAACGTTGGGGGTGATGGTGGAAAAAATATTAATGGCATATAGGTTGTAGTTACTATTAAGGTAGCATGAGGTACAAGCAATGGTAGTTCTAGAGTACTGAATGAAAGAGTCCATCTAATTTGGTTCAATTTCATTGCATAAGGTAAGCACTAAATTAAATTCTATAACTTTCAATTTTTTAGGGTTACCCAATAAAAATATAAGGGACAAAATTAAATTTACTGCTTATCACATGCAAGAAAATTTAACCAAATGGGATGGACTCTTTGATTTAGTACTAGAGTACTACCACTTCTTGAACATCTTGCTATTTCAGTAGTAACTCCAACTTTCACTGCATTAATATTTTTTCCACTATCACAACCATCGCGAACAGGAGAAGGAGCAGGAGTAGGAGCAGGATCCTTTTCTCCATTTTCTTTTGTCAGTGTTATTAATTTTACAAATTAATGGTAATTCTATTGCTTGAACAACAAAAAATGTTTGAACAATATT
This sequence comes from Solanum virginianum, assembly GCA_000787875.1. Lineage (NCBI taxonomy): Eukaryota > Viridiplantae > Streptophyta > Magnoliopsida > Solanales > Solanaceae > Solanum > Solanum virginianum. The sequence goes on along the minus strand of DF360345.1, from coordinate 30,907 downwards.
TTTTAGCTAACTTTGTATTCCTTAAATTTTAGGGAAGTGATATACTCCTTATCATTTTCTTCAGCATCATCGTCCATGTCCTCATGATCTTCATGATCATGAAGATTGATTGGTGGAGTTCTGATAAACTTTAGAACATACTCTTTGGCTTTTGATAATTTATTAGAATTGTCCAAAGTGAAACTTTTTGTTACCAATTTGTTCAATGGTTTTCATAAGTCATTCAACTCATTCGATGGTTCAATACTTTTTTTTTCTGTGAGAACTCAACAACATATCCAGTACTATTCTTAACCTTTAACAAGAGATCACAAGAGTTAGTACATTTTTTATTCACTAAGGAAATTTAGAGTATTTTGAACACGAACAAGTTAAGAAATTCCACATATAATTAAAAATGGACTAATCTATAGTTTTCAAATGACTCTAATTTTGGACTTTTACAATAAATTATCCAAAGACAAAGAGCCTGTTCAAAACAACAGTGCTCCTCCTGCTCTTGCTCCTACTGACAGTGGTGCTGATGGTGGAAAATATATTAATGTGGCACAAGTTGGAGTTACTACTAAAGCAGCATGAGGTACAAGTTGTGGTAGTTTTAGTGTACTGAATGAAAGAGTCCATCTATTTGGTTCAATTTGGTTGCATATGGTAATCATTGAGTTAAATTCTATACCTTTCAATTTATTTGGGGTTACCCAATTAAAAATATATAACAGATAATATTAAACTCACTACTTATTACATGCTAGCAAATATAACCAAATGATATGGACACTTACATTTAGTATTGAAGTATTACCACTAATTGTACCTCTTGAAGCCTCAATAGTAACTCCAACTTTTGTCATATTAATATTTGTTCCACCATCACAACCACCGCCAGCACGAGCAAGAGCAAGAGCAAGAGAAAGAGTAGGATCCTTTTCTTTCATTTCATTTGTCAGTGTTATTACTTTTATAAATTGATGGTGCTTCTAAAGCTTGTTCAATAACTTATTTTTTTCACAATATTTTTTTGGCTAACTTTGTGTTCCTTAAATTATAGGGAAGTCATATAGTCTTTGTCATTTTCTTCATCATCATCGTCCATGTCCTCATGATCTTCATGATCATCAACATTGATTAGTGGAGTCCTGATAAACTTTGGAACATGCTCTTTGGCCTTGAATAATTTGTTAGAATTGTCCAAAGTTAAACCTTTTATTACCAATTTTTTCAATGGTTTCCATAAGTCATTCAACCCATCCAATGGTGCAATAAATTTATTTTTCTTTTAAGACTTAGCAGCATATCAAGCACTACTCTTAACCTTCACCAAGATATCACAGGAGTTAGTACACTTTTTATTCACTAAGGGAATTCAGTGTATTTTTAAACGAATAAGTTAAGGAATTCCACATATAATTAAAAAAGGGCTAATCTATAGTTGTCAATTGACTCTCATTTTGGACTATTCCAACAAATTATCCAAAGACAGAGTCTGTTCAATAGTTCAACAGGACTCCACTAATCAATCTTGATAATCATAAAGGTCATGAGGATATGGATGATGATGATAAAGAAGATAATGAGGAGTATGTGCCTTCCCATGAAATTTAAGGAATACAAATTTAGTAAATAAAATATTGTTCAAAAATTAGTTGTGTTTCATGCTATAGAAGCACCATAAAATTAGTAATAGTAATAATACCGGCAAAGAAAAAGGGAAAAAAGTATGAGGTGAAAAAAAGAAAAAAGAAAACAATAATCCCTCTCCATCTCTTGCTCCTATTGATTGTGGTTGTGATGGTGGAACAAATATTAATGAGTCACAAGTTAGAGTTACTATTGAGGCAACATAAGGTACAAGCAGTGGTAGTTTTAGAGTACTGAATGAAAGAGTCCATCCCATTTTGTTCAATTTGGTTGCGTATGGTAAGCATTGAGTTAAATTCTATACCTTTCAATTTTTTGGGGTTACCCAATAAAAAAAATATAACGGATAGTATCACAACTCAAGCCTAGGGCCTAGATGTGATAAAGATGAATGGGGAACCCGAAAGGACCCCAAATAGTCTCTTAACTTGTCATTACACATCATTGGTCGCAGAAGCATATAAAACATCAAAGAACAAGAATAACGCAAGGGGCTAAGGGAAAAACTTGCATAATATCATAATCAAGAGACAAGAGCCAAGCTCATTTCATTAATTCAAAATATGTCCAATAACCACCTCTAGTACATCAATAAGAGCGGGGGCAAGACAAAGCAATCGGGCTCATCCTCAAAGTCAAATAGAACATGAAGAAAAGTGTTTCAATACATAACATGAGAGAGTATATGCTAAGTTCACCGAAGTAGAGAACTTACCAACAAGGTTGAATAGCACCGAACTAGCCATATAGAGGAGGATGATCAACTTGGGCCCCGGTTCCTACATGGTGATAACATGTAGGAAAAAGAATGTGAAAGTACATTTGAATGTACTAAGTATGTAGGATGCAATGTAACAATAGATAGGCATCATAATCAAAATGCATAGTATTAATCAATAGACATAATATAACAATATGACATGTATGAACAATGCTTAAGTAAAACATGCTTAAGTAAATAATGCTTATATAGGATATCATATATGTAGAAGAGACCAAGCTAGCTTTTCAAGGTATAAACCCCTTGGTTGTTGTGTGGTATGAACCCCTCACATGGTTACTGATAATCATATCTTATCATTATGGTGACGAAGTATAAACCTCTTTCATGGTTGATGAGTACAAACCCCTAACATGTACTCGGGCTCTTATCCCCCCGGATATAGTATGGTCTAATGCAATACTTTATATAGATTATATAATATACATAAGCTCATTTCATCATCATATAGTCATTCATATCATATATCATGCTTTGGACCTTCAACTCTTCAAGAAATCACATCCTGACATTTTATCAAACACTTAGAGGGTGTGTAATGCTAGTATAAAACCATAGATTATAGAGATGAAATCATGCAAGAAAATCTATTGTAAAACTATAAATCAACATCTTGCAATACCCTCAAGCAACATACATCAAAACCATTTCTCAAATCTTACAATAGACCAAAGTTGTATAGCTTAAAACATGGTAAAATAGTTACAACTTTACATAGCTTTAATATTGTGTGCTGTGAATGTCATAATAATCCAAACTGATTTGTAAATCAACTTTAAATCATGCAATTTAAGTAAAAGGAGACTTAGGTATCATGGGTGGAAGGAACTCATGGAAGAAACCCATATACCTTGGCTTAAAGATGAACTTGGGGAAGATTTGAGATGCAGACTTGAAGCTTGAAGAAGAACCGTGAAAGAGAAACTTGGCTTGGATGAGGGTTTGGGACTTGAATTTTGGAGTGAAAATATGGCTAAGTGTTTTATGGTATATTGAAAAATGTTTAGGATGATATAAGGGTGAAAAATGACTATGAATATATAAAAACACATTTGGGAACACTTGGGCCCAACGGTTAGAATATTTTTGATGAAGTAAAAAAAATTAGGCACCACTTTAACATAGAGGCGCGTCGTGGAAGCAACGTGGATTCTTATCTGAAAATTGCATTCTTGAAATTTTATAATTGCTATATCTTTGCTCTTAAATCAGGTTTAGACCCTTTCCCCCTAATTTGGACCCCCTGAACAAGAATATGAAGTTAGATTATTGAAATAAGAAATGGATTTGGAGATATATAAAAATTAAAGTTTTGGGCAATCCGAGGCACGTTTTTGGGCACATTTTGGGGTCGTTACATAGAGAATTAAACTCACTGCTTATCAAATGCAAGTAAATTTAACCAAATGGGATGTACTCTTTTATTAAGTCCAGGAGTACTACCACTACTTATACCTTCTGCTACATCAATAGTAATTCTAACTTTTGCCACATTAATCTTTGTTCCACCATCACGACCACCACCAGCAGGAACAGGTGTAGGAGTGGGAGTAGGATTCTTTGTTTCATTTTTCTTTCATCCAGATTGTCCTTTTCTCCATTTTTGTATTAGTATTATTGCTTTTACAAATTAATGGTGCTTTTTAGCTTGAACAACTAATTTTTGAACAATATTTTATTTGCTAACTTTGTGTTCCTTAAATTTTAAGGAAGTCATATACTCCTTGTCATTTTCTTCATCATCATCATCCATGTCCTCATAATCTTCATGGCTTTCAAGATTTATTAGTAGAGTCCTGATAAACTTTGGAACATGCTCTTTGACCTTGGATAATTTGTTAGCATTTCCCAAAGTGAAATATTTTGTCACCAATTTTTTCAATGGTTTTCGTAAGTCATTCAACTCATCCAATGGTTCAATCCTTTTGTTATTCTTTGAGGACTCAGCAGCATATCCAATACTATTCTTAACCTTCAATAAGAGATCACAAAAGTTAGTACACTTTTGATTCACTAAGTGAATTCAAAATATTTTGAACATGAAGAAGTTAAGTAATTTAACATATGCATAAAAAAGGACTAATACATAGTTGCCAAATGACTCGCACCTTGGACAATTCCAACTAATTATTCAAAGGCAAAGAGCCTGTTCAAAAGTTCAATAGGACTCCACTAATAAATCTTAATGATCGTGATAATCATGAGGATGTGGATTATGATGATAAAGAAGATGATAAGGAGTATGTGCCTTCTTCAAGATTTTAGGAACACAAATTTAGCAAACAAAATTTGGTTCAAAAATTAAGTTGTTCTTCAAGCTATAGAAGCACCATAAATTAGTAATAGTAATAATACTAACAAAGAAAAAGGGAAAAAAGGATGAGGTGGAAAAAAAATACTACTCTTGCTCTTACTCTTTCTAATGGTGGTGGTGATAGTGGAACAAATATTAATGTGGTACAATTTGGAATTACAATTGAGGTAGTAGGAGGTACAAGCAGTGGTAGTTCTTGAGAACTGAATGAAAGAGTCCATCCCATTTTGTTCAATTTAGTTGCATATGATAAGCAATGAGTTTAATTCTATATCTTTTATTTTTTTAGTGTTACCCAACAAAAAAATATAAGGGATAGAATTAAACTCACTACTTATCACATGCAAGAAAATTTAGCCAAATGCGATGGACTCTTTCATTCAGTACGCTAGAACTACCACTACTTGTACCTCCTGCTGCCTCAGCAGTAACTCCAAATATTGCCACTTAATATTAGCTCCAACATCATCACCACCACAACCAAGAGTAGGAGTAAGAACATGATTCTTTGTTTCTTTTTTCTTTCTTCCACATTGTCCTTTTCTTCCTTTTCTTTTTTCAGTATTATTACTTTTGCTAATTGATGGTGCTTCTTTGGATTGAACAATAACTAATTTTTTTAACATCATTTTGTTTGCTATCTTTGTGTTTTTTATGTTTTGGGAAAGTCATATACATCTCATCATTTTCTTTGCCATCATCATCCACATCCTCATGATTTTCATGATCACTAAGATTGATCTGTGGATTCTTTATTATGTTTAGAACATGCTCTTTCGCCTTGGATAATTTTTTAGAATTGTCCAAAGTGACATCTTTTGTTATAAATTTGTTTAATGGTTTTCATCAGTCATTCAATCCATCCAATGGTTCAATTCTTTTGTTTTTTTTTGAGGACTCCGCAGTATATCCAGCATTACTCTTAACCTTCAATAATAGATCATAAGAGTTAGTAGACTTCTTATTTACTAAGGGAATTCAAATTATTTTGAACACAAACAATTTAAGGAATTCAACATAAACATTAAAAAAAAGATGACCAATCTATAGTTTTCAATTGACTCTCACTTTAGGCAATTCTAATAAATTATCCAAAGGCAAATAGCCTGTTCAAAAGGCCAACAACACTCTACTAATCATTCCTGGTGATCGTGAAGATCATGAGGATATGAACAATGATGATAATGAAGATGATAAGGAGTATGTGTCTTCCACAGAATTTAAGGAACACAAATTTAGTGAACAAAATGTTGTTCAAATATTAGTTGTTGTTCAAGTTATAGAAGCACCATAAATTACTAATACTAATAATACTGACAATGGAAAAGGAAAAAAAGGACAAAGTGGAAAAAAGAAAAAAGAAGCAAGCAATCCTCCTCCTACTCTTGCTCATGATGACGGTGGTGGTGATGGTAGCACAAATATTAATGAGGCACAAGTTAGAGTTACTACTCAGGCAATAGAAGGTACAAGCAGTGGGAGTTCTCGAGTACTAAATGCTAGAGCCCATCCCATTTGGTTCTTTTTGGTTGCATATGATAATAAGTGAGTTTAATTCTATACCATTCAATTTTTTGGGGTTACCAAACAAAAAAAATATAAGGGATAGAATTAAACTCACTGTTTATCACATGCAAGAAAATTTAATTAAATGGAATGAACTCTTTCATTTAGTGCTCGAGCTCTACCACTACTTGTAACTTCTACTGCCTCAGTAGTAACTCAAACATTTGCCACATTTATATTTCTTCCACCATCACCATCGCCAGTAAGAGTAGTAGTTTTTGTTTCTTTTTTCTTCTTCCATGTTGTCCTTTTCTCCTTTTTCTTTTGTCAGTGTTATTGCTTTTATAAATTGATGGTGCTTTTATAACTTGAACAACAACTAATGTTTGAACAATATTATATTTGTTAACTTTGTGTTCCTTAAATTTTAAGGAAGTCATACACTCTTTGTCATTTTCTTCATCACAATCATCCACGTCCTCATGATCTTCATGATCATAAAGGTTGATTAGCGGAGTCCTGATGAACTTTGGAACATGCTCTTTAGCCTTGGGATAATTTGTTAGAATTGTTCAAAGTGAAAACTTTTGTTACCAATTTGTTCAATAGTTTCCGTAAGTCATTAAACCCATCCAATTGTTCAATACGTTTATTTTTCTTGAAGACTCAGCAACATATCAAGCACTACTCTTAACCTTTAACTAGAGATCACAAGAATTAGTACACTTTTTATTTACTAAGGGAATTCAGAGTATTTTGAACACGAACAAGTTAAGGAACTTCGTATATAATTAAAAAAAGGACTAATCTATAGTTGTCAATTGACTCTCATTTTGAACTATTCCAACAAATTGTCCAAAGGCAAAGAACCTGTTCAAAAATTCAACAAGACTTCAATAATCATTCTTGATGATCATAAGGATATGGATGATGTTTATAGAGAAGATAATGAGGGGTATGTGCCATCCCATAAAATTTAAGAAGCACAAATTTAGCAAACAAAATATTGTTTAGAAATTAGTTGTGTTTCAAGCTATAGAAGCACCATAAATTACTAATAGTAATAATACCAACAAAGGAAAAGGGAAAAAGGATGAGGTGAAAAAAAAAGAAAAAATAAACAAATAATCCTCCTACTGCTCTTGATCCTAGTGAAGGTGATGGTGATGGTGAAAAAAATATTTATGTGGAAAAAGTTGGAGTTATTACTGAGGCAGTAAGGGGTACAAGCAGTGAAAGTTCTAGTGTACTAAATGATAGATTCCATCCCATTTGGTTTGATTTGGTTGCATATGAGAAGCAGGGAGTTTAATTCTATACATTCATTTTTTTCGGATTACCCAACAAAAAAAATATAAGGGATAGAATTAAAATCACTACTTATCATAAGCAAGAAAATTTAACCAAATGGGATGGACTCTTTGATTCAGTACGTGAGCACTACTACTACTTGTACCTTCAACTGCCATAGAAGTAAGTCCAACATTTTTAACATTAATATTTGTTACCACTGCCAGTAAGAGTAGTATTCTTTGTTTCTTTTTTCTTTCTCCCATATTTTGTTCTCCTGTTCTTTTGTCAGTGTTATTACTTTTACTAATTGATGATGTTTGTATAGCTTGAATAACAACTAATTTTTAAACAACATTTGATTAGGTAACTTTGTATTCCTTAAATTTTTGGAAAGTCATATACTCCTCATCATTTTCTTCATAATCATTGTCCAAGTCCTCATGATCATCAAGTTTGATTAGTAGAGTCCTGATGAACTTTGGAACATGCTCTTTGGCCTTGGATAATTTATCAGAATTGTCCAAAGTAAAACTTTTTGGTACAAATTTGTTCAATGATTTTCATAAGTTATTCAACCCATCCATGGTTCAATACTTTTATTTCTCTTTAAAGACTCAGCAGCATATCCAACACTACTCTTAACCTTCAACTAGAGATCATAACAATTAGTACTCTTTTTATTTACTAAGGGAATTAACAGTATTTTAAACTTGAACAGGTTAAGGAATTTCACATATAATTTAAAAAGGAATAATCTATAGTTGTCAATTGACTCTCATTTTATACTATTCCAACAAATCATCCAAAGGAAAAGAGTTTGTTCAAAAGTTTAATAGGACATAAATAATCAATCTTGATGACCGTGAAGATCATAAGGATGTGAATGATGATGATAAAGAAGATAATGAAGAGTACATGCCTTCTCATGAAATTTAAGGAGCACAAATTTAGCAAACATAATATTATTCAAAACTTAGTTGTGTTTCAAGCTATAAAAGCACCTTAAATTAGTAATAGTAATAATAATGACAAAGGAAAAGGGAAAAAGGATGAGGTGGAAAAAAGAAAAAATAAACAATCAATCCTCCTCCTGCTTTTGCTCCTGGTGACGATGGTGGTGATGGTGAAATAAATATTTCTGTGGCAAAAGTTGGAGTCACTACTGAGGCAGCAAGAGGTACAAGAACTTCTTATACTAAATGATAGAGTCCATTCCATTTGTATCAATTTGGTTATATATGAGAAGCTGTGAGTTTAATTCTATACCATTCATTTTTTTGGGATTACCCAACAAAAAAATATAAGGGATAAAATTAAACTCACTGCTATCAAATGCAAGAAAATTTAACCAAATGCAATGAAATCTTTGATTCAGTACTTGAGCACTACCACTACTTGTACCTTCTACTGCCTCAGTAATAACTCCAATATTTTTCACATTAATATTTGTTACCACTGCCAGCAAGAGAAGTATTCTTTGTTTCTTTTTTTTTTCTTCCACATTTTCTTTTTCTCCCATTTCTTTTGTCAGTATTATTACTTTTAATAATTGATAGTGCTTGTATAGCTTGAACAACAACTAATTTTTGAATAACATTTTGTTTGCTAACTTTATGTTCCTTAAATTTTGGGGAAGTCATATACTCCTCGTCATTTTCTTTATCATCATTGTCCACGTCCTCATGATTTTCATGATCATGATTTTCTTTATCATCATCGCATACCTGTGAATTTTAAAAATTGCTCTTGTTCCTTCTAATTGTGGTAGTGATAGTGGAACAAATATTAATGTGGCACAATTTGGAGTTATAAATAAGGCAGCAAAAGGTACGCACAAGCAGTGGTGGTTCTAGAGTTCTAAATCAAAGAGTCCATCTCATTGGGTTCAATTTGGTTGCATATGATAAGCAGTGAGTTAACTATACCTTTCAATTTTTTGGGGGTTATATAACAAAACAAATATCAGGGATAGAATTAAACTCACTGTCTATCACATGCAAGAATATTTAACCAAATAGGATGGACTCTTTCATTCATTGCTTTGGATTTACCACTGTTTGTGCCTCCTGCTGCCTCAGTAGTAACTCCAACTTGTACTAAATTATTGTTTGTTGCACCATCACCACCATCACCATCACCGCCAACAGGAGCAGGAGTCGGAGTAGGAGCATGAGCAGGAACAGGAGTAGAAGCAGAAGCAAAACCAGAAGCAGGAGAAAGATTGTTTCTTTCTTTTTTCTTTCTTCCACGTCGTTCTTTTTCTGCTTTTCCTTTGTCAGTATTATGAATTGATGGTGCTTCAATAGCTTGAACAATAACTAGTTTTCGATCAACTCTTTGTTTGCTAACTTTCTGGTCCTTAAATGTTGGGAAAGGCACATATTCCTCGTCATCATTATCATCATCATTATCATCCATATCATCTTGATCTTCATAATCATCAAGATTGATTACTGGAGTCTTGATGAACTTTGGAACAGGCTTTTTGGCCTCGGATAAGTTGTTGGAATTGTCGATAGTTACATCTTTTGTTACTGATTCTTTTAATGGTTTCCACAATTCGTTCATCCCATCCAATGATTCAATGCTTTTATTTTCCTTTGAGGACTCAGCAACATAAGCAGCGCTACTCTTAACCTTAAACAAATGATCACAAGAGTTAATACTCTTTTTATTCACTAAGGTAATTCAAAGTATTTTGAATAACATGTACGAACAAGTTAAGAAATTCAACCC
>DF360346.1:24144-45827 GCA_000787875.1 Solanum virginianum | reverse complement strand
AAATGAATGCCGTGAGATGCAAATGATGCTATGCAATGTCAAATAATAATGATGCATGTCTGTCCTACGATACACATCCGCTGATCATAAACATACCTCAATCAGAACCCATGGGGGCCACACATGGACCATGTATCCACCGGAACCATTTCTCTTCGGCAATTTTCATTTCATATCTAGTTGGGGGGCCACACATGGACCATGTATCCACCGGAACCATTTTCCTTCGGCAATTTTCATTTCATATCTAGGCGGAATCATTTTCTTTCGACTTTTCATTTCTTTTCTTTTTCACTAGCCAGAACCATTTCCCTTCGACTTTTCATTTTTTTTTTCATGTCCACATAACACTTGTCACAAAGGTAATGCAAATGGACAGCTCAATACCATAAATATTGCAATATCCTCAATCTCAATACCATCACAACCTTAACAACATTCACATCTAAAAATAAGTGTCACTTCGATATCAATAACAAATAATCACTATTTTCACATATAATAAATATCCATCATTAATTCACAAGTCAAATATCACCATAGGATAATTACACAATTCAAAATATTTCAATCAAAGCCTACATAAATTCATCTCTACCCCAAAACACTCAGTTGTATACACATTAGAGCATACGAGGTTCAACATATTTAACAAAAGGTTAGAAATCCACTTGCCTTATATAAAGTCTAGAATCACGTCACTTCCAAAGCTTTTCCCTTTCTATGACACTCAAATTCACCAAAATCTATTCAAATATAGCATCATAATTATATAATAAATCTAATGACACAAAAATTAACTATTTTAGGTGAAAAGAGTAAAATGGTCCAAAAATTTTGTGGCCAGAAAATACCATTGGAATCTGAAAATTTATACATAAAAATGTTCTTAAATTCGATGATCTGACCTCATCCAAAGTCAAAAAATATAATTCATATATGAAATCTTATCGGAAACAACATTCCCGACTCAATGGTGTGGTCAAAATTCTTATAAGAGGTCATTTTATTCCAATGTGGGTCCCATTTCCTGATATCGAAAACTACCGAGGGGGTCAAAACACACTCGGAATCCCCAGGAACTGAACGAAAGGTCCTCCTAGCCCAAACTCAACGTTTCTGATTCATTGGAAATATCAGAATTTGCAATTGAGGCCTCCTTAACCCAAAACCCAAGAAAACTCGTTAAAACTAGTTTCGGAATAAAAAACTTAAAATATTCTCAAAAGCTCTAAAAATTGCAGCGAAACCATTTCTAGCGTTAGTTTGACTATCTGGAACTATTGAAATTTTTGGAATTTCAATCCGAGCTTCCGAACCCCAAATGTTGACCAAAGTCAAACTTTGGCTCTAGTAACAACTAAAATGCAACTTCTAACCTAAAATCTTCATTTTAACTCCAAATTAAGTTCTACAAGTTCCCCTGGACTAGATTTGACATTCCGGAGCTAATGAAATTAACAAAAATCACAATCCGACAATTGAAACTCAAAACGGTCAGAAAACTCAAATTTTACAACTTAAGCCTTTAAAAAAACTCTTTCATTTGCAAAACTCAAGCTTATCACCATACTTTTGAAATCTGACTTGTAGAATTAGCCAATAATGACTCAAGACAACTTTTAAGAAGAGCAAAAATAGTAATTTGGCTGAAAATACCAAAAATAACCTTCAGGGTCGTTACACTTTAACTCTCTTGTCTATCTTTTCAAGCATTTCCATAATTTTATTGAATTCTGATTGCGTGTATGCCCTTGTCATAGTGTAGAACAGTTCACTTATCTTGTACTGACTTTTTTTTTAAAGTTTTTCATCATATTTTTTCTCAAGTGCCAGATGCAAGCAAAGTGAGGGAACCCCATTATAAATAATTGAAGTAGCTTTGATAATGCTATCATGTCTATCTGAAACTATACTCATCATTGGCCTTTGACCATATGTCTCTTTGAATTGTTCAAAAAACCATTGCCATGATGCATCGTTCTCTAAATTCACAATTGCATAAGTAAGGGGCAGTATGTTTCCTGCATTTTTTTAGGGAAACCTGGTGTAATACAATTTTAATATCAACTAAAAGTGAAAAAATATTAACATGTTGCATCTAAAGTACTAGTTGTTAGCATTGTTCTTTGTATGCTACTTTAAGGAAACTTCCATCAACTACTATAATAGGTCTACAATATTTCCAACCCCTTATCGACAGATACAATGCCACAAATATGTATAGGAAATGCCCATCATCTGACTTGTGCAATTTGACATGTGAACCTGGATAAGTATTTTTCAACATATATAGATAACTAGGTAGTATTCTATACGAATCAACAGGATCAATTCTCAATAATTCTAAGGCTTTTTCTTTAGCTCTCCAAGCTTACATGTAGGTTAATGTCATATCGTAATAATTTAGCATGTCATTTTGTATCTCTCGTGGTGTGTAATCAGATTTGCTTTCTGGAATCTTTTTCATTATGATAGCAGCAACCACAATAGTTGTTGCATGTCTTTCAAAAATAGAATTCCCCCCTAGCAGATATACATGTCTGGCATTGTACTTTCTAATTTTGAACAATCCAGATTTGTTCAAACTAGATGCTCGTAAACTTCAATCACATTTTTCACTCAAGTATTCAATTGTATAACTACAGAAAATACAACAAAATAAGTCCATAAATGAAACTGAATTACGACAGTATTATAACAGAATTCATCAGAGCTAAATCATACAAACCCAAAACAACAAAGTGAATTCTTCCACAATTATATGAATTACAACAGTATTATAACTAAATTCACCACAACTGAATCTTACTAAATAATAAAACAAAGTGAATTCAATTATAACACCTTGCACAATTTATAACTGATTTTCACCTGAGCATTTTGTGAAGGAATGCACCAAACTCAAACAAGAAAGTGAATTCAATTATAACAACCCTGCACAATTATTTGAATTACAATAATATCATAACTGAATTCACCAGCAAACTCAAACAACAAAGTGAGTTCAATTATAACACCTTGCACAATTAGTTGAATTACAATTGTATTATAACTGAATGCCCCCTGTATTCAATTGCATAGCAACAAAAAATATAACAAAATAACTTCACAAGTTAAACTTCAAAACAATAAAAGCTGGTAGATAATTAAAGGTCATAGAATAAATAAAGATATTTACCAATTTGCATTTGATCGTACGACCTTGAATTGAAATTTCTGAAGAACAGAATAACGCCTCACTGCACTAACAAAAATCGACTTTTGTTGATAGACTTGATTTTCCTCAATCAATTTTTGATTGTGGTTAGTTATGATTACAGATCCAAAATTTGAATACTTATCAATTTCTGTATACGATCTCATTCCAGCTTCTTGAATTGCATCATCAATCCCAATCATCAAATCAAAATTGTATGAATTGAGTATTTCAGAGGTTGAGATTGAATCAAATGCACACATATGTGGAATTAAATTTGATTCATGCTTCTCTTGGATCAGTAGTTCTGTAGTTGTGATATACAAAGGGCATTTACCAATCTCTCAGTTATCCTTTTTTAATTCTGCATACACTTGGGCCCCCATATTGTTTCGTATTTCCAAAGGCACATACCAATCATCAATTTTGTATTTGATGCTTATTTTTTTAACAAAAGTGTCAATGGATAATTGTGTTGCAATTATCGTCATAAGAGCTTCATAACTTGATTCAAAATTTATAACTATTGCATTTGCATTGTAGTCAACATAGCGACTGCTACTGTCCCATCTCCCATTATGATAAAGCATAACTGATATTATTGCCATCCTACAAATTTTTTTACAATTAAAGTGAATCAGTAGTGAATTTGATTACTAAAATTCACCAGTAAACTGAATCATACAAATTCAAAAACAACAGTATTATAGATTAATTTCATAATTATTTGAACTACAACAGTATTATAACTTAATTTCAGCATCCAAAGTGTTATATTTGAATCATACAACCTCAAACAATAAAATGATTTCTTTTTCACAATTATTTGAATGACAACAATATTATAACTGAAATCCACCAACAAACTGAATCATACAAACTCAAAAACAAAGTGAATTCAATTATAACACCTTGCACAAATTTATTAGTTGCAAGAATATTATAACTGAATTTCAGAAGAGTTTTTTTGTGAAGGAATGTACGAAAGTGTTATATTTGAATTAAAAAACAAAGTGAATTCAATTATAACACCTTGCACAAATTTATTAGTTGCAAGAATATTATAACTGAATTTCAGAAGAGTTTTTTTGTGAAGGAATGTACGAAAGTGTTATATTTGAATTAAAAAACAAAGTGAATTCAATTATTGCACCTAGCACAATTATTTGAATTATAACAGTATTATAACTGAAATTTCAGCACCAAAAACTATTATATTTGAATCATACAAACTCAAAAACAAAGTGAATTCAATTATTGCACCTAGCACAATTATTTGAATTATAACAGTATTATAACTGAAATTTCAGCACCAAAAACTATTATATTTGAATCATACAAACTCAAAAAATAAAGTGAATTCTTCCACATTTATTTGAATGACAACAATATTATAACTGAAATTCACCAGCAAACTGACTCATACAAACTCAAAAACAAAGTGAATTCAATTATAACACCTTGCATGAATTTATTAGTTGCAACAGTATTATAACTGAATTTCAGAAAAGTTTTTTTGTGAAGGAATGCACCAAATTTGAATTGAATTATACAAAGTCAAACAACAAAAGTGAATTCAGGAGAAGAATCTATGTTCGACAGAAGAGTATTTTTTTATGAAGGGATACACCAAATTTGAATTGAATTATACAAAGTCAAACAACAAAAGTGAATTCAGGGGAAGAAAATAGAATGAATTGTTATAGACTTACACAACAATAAAATTGATTTATGAAAATCATAGTATTATATATTTTTTGAATCCAGATGTAAATTGTAGATAACAAAACTGAATTCAGATGTAAATTCAACAAGAGAGAAGGTGATGCATGTACTATTAATTAGTCAAAATCAAATTGTAAATTATACAAATGAATGGATGAAATGAAATCAAGCTGAATTTATAAAGAGGAATGCATGAACGAAATCAAGTTGAATTACATAAATCAATTTGTAAAAATTGAGTAAACGAAATCGGATGAAATTAATTTGAAATCGCACAAGCTGGACAATTCAAGTTGAATTTTGAATTAAAAAAATAATTGGAATCATAACTTGATTATTATGATTTTAAATTTAGAATTTACCTTGGTTGTCTGGTACCCAAAACAGATTGTCCTCACTTGTGTTGAGGCCTTTGCACTGCTCTAGAATGTTAAGAAACTCAATCAACCTGCTCATCTGCCAATCATTCAAAATAAGAGAGAGAAAGAGTTGTAGTTTGCATTGCCAATCTTTAGAAGATCAAATGGAGAAGTAGCGAAAAAGAAGAAAGCGTAAAAGGAAGTCTATATTATTAATAGATTGCTATTTTTGATAAGAAAAATATTATTATATTTGATAAGAGGTATAATTATGTCAAATTTCGTAATATTGGTAAAAATAATATATTATATATATAAATGACCCTATATATAATTCAACTCCCCAAGCGGGCTTTTTGCTAGTTTTCCCTACATTTTGTCGCTAAAAACCCTGAAGAAACCCAGCCTCTTCCCATAGCGTTTTGAGATGATTAAAGGAGGCAAAACATCGGTGCTAACATATGCTGAAAAATGCAAGGTGAGTGACCCCTTGTTCATTTAAAAAATTTCCTTGGTAAAACAAAATCTTATGTACGCTTTTGCAGAATATACTGGCATCTAATTGGCAAGGTTACCTTAACACTGTGAAGGCTGATGCTAATGGAAGGTATATCCTTTTATGATAAGTATTATTTACCTTTGTTCATTGTTTTCTTATTTCAATCTCATTTCTTTCAGCAAAGGGGAAATACACAGTTCCAAAGTCCGCTATTTCGTCAAGAGAGGCAAACCCTACATTTGGGTACCCCAAAATGATATGCACAATGTGGTATATGGCTGCTTCTTTTAACATTTTTACGTTTTCACTTACCTGAAGTTTGGCATTATGTATCAACTTGGTGCTTCCAGTTGAAAACATACTACTGACAACATCTTGTTCTTTCTCTACAACATTGGCTGATTATACTGTTCACTCCAAATATGGACATGGAACTACCCCCTAGATTGTACAGACTAATTAAATTACAAGTATTTTTGTTTAGAAATCTGTGGGAGCTCAGTGCTCTAGTCAATATGTGCAACTTGTACTTCCTCTGTTGTTGGGATTCTACCTTGAAGGATCTGGAGAGTTGTACTACAGTAACTACTCAAATATTGTCAGTTGATTTAAATATAAATCCCTTTCACATTCGAAGCACTTTGATGTGAGATCTTAATAATATTTCATGTATGCAATTTGTAACTACACTATCCTACCCTTATTTGAATTGCTCCGTCTTACACCAAATTGCTTACCGGTAGAATGACACTGAAGCACTACTACTCTTGAGGGTATTATAGATTTTCATTCGGATGATACAGTAGATATCATCATGTTATTGTAACATCAAATTTGTATATGGTGTTCATAACAACGAGTCTCAAGTTCGAAACCCACTGGGTGCAAACCATTTCTGAGGGCCATCGGACTGGGTAAAACCTGAATTAACCGTGGTGCACTTGCGGGAAACTCCTTGCCGAGGGGTGCACCTCCGGCATTAGTCGGGGCTAAAAGAGATTTGGACACCCGGTGCAAATCCAAAAAAAAAAAAACAATGAAAATGAAAATGCAAAACTTGTATAAGAATGATGGCCCATAAGCATTTATGATCACCCTACCATTCAACTTAGATAAGTTTTTTCTTTCTTATCCATGGGGCGGTATAAAGGAAAAAGAAATTTGAGATTGTGAGTTGGGCCTAATGAAAAGCTGCCACAACTTCACAGTCTCTCTAGAATGTAGAAATATGGTTTATTGTCTCTATCTCACATTCACAAAAAGAATATCTGGAGCATTATTGGAAATTCCTTTTCATGAGATTATCCCGAGTGAGTGCAACCTGTTTGGCTAACAACCAAATGAGACATGTCACCTTGAATGGCACCTTGACTTCCCCTAACATCTTCCAAGGTGGCACCTTGACTTTCCCTATTTTCTTTCAAGGCTAGCCATCTTGTTGTGTGTTTGATCTCTGAGAGTTTCTGTAAGCTGAACCAGCTGAGAATCTTTACTCCTTGGTTGTCTGGTACCCAAAACAGATTGTCCTCACTTGTGTTGAGGCCTTTGCACTGCTCTAGAATGTTAAGAAACTCAATCAACCTGCTCATCTGCCAATCATTCAAAATATCTCCTAAACCAGAGGTCCCATCCCTGACTTTCTCTCATCTATGTAACTGTAGCCACTCTTTGCAGACTCAAGTTGAACATATCAGGATATCTAGCTTTTAAAGTGTCTTGACCCACCCAGCAGTCTTCCCAGAACAGAATCTTTTTTTTTTTTTTTGATAAACAGTAAAATTGTTTTATATCCAGAAGAGATCTTAGGTAGTACTGAAACCATATTAACAAAAGGGACTCTAGAATGCTTCTATCTCTATCTATAATGAATCAAGTACATGAATAATAGACATAAGCTCATTGGAGTATAACTGGTTACACCAAAATAGAGCAATAAAATAAAGTTAAGCTTGATCTTCTGCACTTCATTTTCTACACCTCCTCTCCTTTCATATTGTTCACCAGATGCATGCTTGGGATGAGTTTCCATCTACACCTATTTTTAGCTATTACTCCTACTTTATCCCGGCTTCTCTTCCAGCTTCTCAGAACTTCATAAACCTTGCCTGGCATGACCCATTTTAGACTTAAGGTTCAATTAGTTTAGTATTTCATTTGAATTTTATATCTATTGTGTTTTAGACAAAAGCAAATTTTATACATTCAAATGTTGAAAAAATAAACAGTCTTTACTATTTAGTGTTCAAAAATTAATGCAACATCATAACATGTAGATTGTATTCAGATTTAGACCTTTAAATCTCAATGCACATCTTACTATTCAGAGGTACATTCAGATTTAGACGTCTTAATCTTAATGAAAACAAATGAAGCCTCAATCCTCTCTTAGAAGAGAAGAAATCAACATGGGATCCATTTATTGGAATAGATAGCTTCACAATTGTAGTACATCCATTTGTCACAAATGCCTATGTTTCCAAAGTCTCCCGTAAAAAAGCCCTAGTGTAAATGATAACTGGCTCCAACTTGTGTAAGATGCCTAGTATCTTACTGATCCTCACATCCACTCACTCATTTCCAATCGTTATAACTTCTATAATTTGCCTGCCTTCAATAAATGCTATCTGTTGAGTATCCATTAGTTTAGAAGCTACTTTTTTGAGCCTTTCAGGCAACACTTTGAGTTGATGTTGTATATTCAAACTTTGGAATCAAGGTTGTAAAGGTAGCATTGGAACTTTCTTAAAAGCTCTGATCATGAAAATTTTGTGTAGCTGCAATTTCTCTATTGACTACATCCCAATGTGATTAAGAAGGCCACAGTGAAGCCATCCGGGCCAGGTGCTTTGTCCCTAGGGCATGCCATAACCATGTCTTTGATTTCATTTTCACTTTGCTGGCTTTGTAGCATAATATTTTTCAGCTTCACTGATTACATTCCCTCTTCTAGGATTGAAGTGAGGTCTTTATCTCTGTGTTTCTGAGCAACCTACAATTGTTACCCCTTAATCAACATGTATTTCTTATGGATTAGGAAGTAACTCTTACCATTTTCTTCGTAGAATTATTTTCTTCTCTCAATTTACAAATTTGGGCTTGTGATTTGCAAGTTAGATTCTACAAGAGGGGTGAAGTTGGGTCAGGAAATTCAGAAAGGATTAAAATAAAGGAGGGGTTGTGGGAGTAATTCAAGGATTTTAGGTCTATTTGGTATAGATCTCAAATCATTGGTCTGAGAAGAAGAATATTTTTCTGTCTCGGATGTGAGGGCTCATGCTTCCATTTTTATTCTAGGTTTTGTTTATTTTCCATTGCATTTAGTTCCTTCATGTTCCTAGAGCTTGAGGCATTACAGTGCAACTCCTACTAGTCTCGGCTTCCATAAAAGAAGTTATTAACTTAGTCTTCTCAATTACACCACTTTATTGAATGCGGATGGTCTGGAAAGACATTTATGGAATGTGGAGACTGAACTTCAACTTGTTTCTTAAGAACCTTACTTTAAACAGGCAAAGCTTGCTTTGTGGGAATGCAAAATAAGATGGAAAAAAAATCTTTAATAGGAATAAGAGATAATGTAGCAAAAAGATTTTGGGATTGTCGTCTCTGATTACTTAAGTATTGCTTTTCGTGAAGATTTGCGTTACTTCTGTCACCTTTCGCTCTTTCTGACATTTACTTTCTTGATTTTTATATATTCCTATAGAGTCAGATCTATTTCATCGCCTTTAGATTTACTTATATAGCTTAAGCCCCTCCTCTCTAGCCGATTAAGATTCTTATCTATCAAAACTATAGCTATTAGAGACAACAAAAGATGAAGTGATTATTATGACATATGAATTCAAGACAGCTTTTTAAGGATAATATTAGATTTTTCTTGAATATATATTTCTAGAGGACTCCATAAAAAGCATTGCCTTTTAGCATTTTGACAAGGCATAACGCAGAAAACATACACTCAAACTTGACCTCAACTAATAAGTAAACACTCCAACATTGAATATGTACATATAGATACCTACTTGTCTCTACTATATCGGTTGAACACTCCAACTTACAAAATAATCATCTAGATACTTCCAAAATTTATGCGCCATGTCAGCGTCAGGTGTCCACAAAACATTGTGGGGACGAGTTGGAGTGTTTAGTTATCATCTGAGACCAAGTTGAGGTGTCTAGAAGTGCACTCTCAAAGTTAAAGTGTTTATTTGTCAGCTTATTGTCATGGACTTAGACTTCGGCTAAGGCTTCCGTGCGGCACTTGACAACTTATTCATGATTCTTTCGTGGTCTTGCAAGCTCAAGTAAGCCTTTTCAACTAGATCGCTAAGGGAATAGTGGATTGATGAAGACAAGAAAGCTTTAAGAGAAGGCTTGTATAACACTTGGAAGATTGCCTACAATTTCTTGGTTGCCTTACAAATGAATGGCCCCTTCTATTTATAGTACTTCCTAGGGGATAAAGTGCAAATAATATTTACTCTACAAGTCCCTTAATATTTACATATAAGTCCCTATTTCTAAAAGACTCTACATGTCTAGATTTTTCTAAGGCTTCTCAAGATTTGGATATATTGTTCTAGAGTTTTCCTTAAACCTCTCCTTGACTCTAGAATCTTTCCCCTTTTTGATGGTCAAGTGGCGTGTCGTGACATTCTCCCCTACCTGATATTGCTACGATCGCGGTGCATTGTTGCTATAGGGAGTAGGGACTCCCATGCTTCATCCACAAATCTTTCACATCATCCCGGCGTTGCTTCCTCAGATGACTTCTCTTTCTAATGGGCATGGAACACGGCAATGACTTCTTGTTCTTGATTTCCTTCATAAGCTGCATGGTCGATAGGTGGGCTTGTCCTTCCCTTTTCGGTACCTTGACCAGAGGTACCACCATGGACCCTTCTCGCTCCATTACGAAAAGTTGTTAGAGATAAGGGTCGATCATCGTGTGGCATTTCTAAAAGAAACTCCTACCCAATAATTACATCAAAGATATCTAGTGGAACGATAGTGAAGTTGGTCTTACCATGCCACTTGCCCAATGTGATGTCTATTCCCTAAGCAATTCCACAGGTCAATGGTGCATTGGCCATCCTAAGGCGAGCATTACTTGGGCTATAACTTAACCCAACCTTGTCGCTGCAAATTTAGTCATGATATTGGCCTTTGCACATGTGTCAACCATAGATAAAGCAAGTCATCCATTGATCGTAATGTCCACGTATTTTGTACTATGTTCTTTTGGCTTCTCCAGTTGGTTTGCGATAGCTCCGCATAGTCTAATCATGCCTAATAGCATTGTATCCGAACCTTGCTCTAGTTCTTATGCATCTTTCTCCTTCCATTCCCATAATATCGCCCCAAGGGTTTTTAGTTCAGGGTATCTTGCGTGGCCATGCGGTCCACATATGTAGCATCCAATCCCTTTGGCAGGCTATCCAAGCTTCTTGTTATCAAGTTTGTACGTGTCATGACTCTTGGGATGTGGCTATTGATCCTTGCTTTTGCCGTGATCTCCCCCACCTTGGTCATGACTACTTCTCATCTCCCCTTTTCTATCTTTATTGTGCTTGTCATGTCTAAAGTCTATCAAAGTGTATGCCTGCGTGATGGCCTCGTCAATGGTGCTAACTTATCGGCGTTCCAACTTCATCCTAGTCCAATTTTGCAGCTCATCCATGAAGTTGAACAACATATCTTCGTCTGTGAGGTTGGGGATTTGAAACGAGAGAGTAGTGAACTCCTTCATATACGCCCTTATGCTACCTATTTGCTTTAGCTCCCTGAACTTGCGCTTTGCCTCATAGATGACATTGTTGGGGAAGAAGGCTTTCATGAACTCATTTTGAAACAACTCCTATGTATCGATGGTGCATAGCCCCTTCCCTATCTTCGACTCCTTCTGTGTCGACCATAGCATGGCCATCTCGGTGAGGTATAACACTGTCGTATTAATCCTTGTCTCCTCACTGTTTACCTTGTTATTCTTAAAGTAGTTCTCCAAGTGCCAAAGGAAGTTTTCTACCTCCTGTGCATCACGGGCGCCCTTGAACACGGGTGGCTTGGAGCCTCAATTCTGGCCTCCCTGTCTCCACCAGAAGTAGCACATCTTCCCTCCTCCATGCCTTCCTTTAGTGCCTTCATCTCAACCCTCATGGTCTCAATCTTGCTCAGCGCACCCATCAGTCGGCACTCTAAGGAAGTGTTGGTCTCCTTCATATCATACTCAGCAGCCTTCCGTTCATCCAACTCCTTTCGAATGTGGTTGTTCTCTTCGAGGGTGAAGTCCTCCAGAGTCTTGAACTTGCCGTCGAATTTGTTCAAGCATTTTCCCAAAATCTCCACTGCTTTCCCAGTGGCATCCACCCTCGTGATCCACTCGATTTCGGGCGTTACGTCCACGGGCTGCTCCTCTCGCTCGTCATCACTCACCTCAGTGGTCGAGAGTGAGTGAGATGTTAGGACCTTACTCAATGCAGTTTAGAAAGGCACCTCCTTATTTTTCTTGGAGTTCCTTCTTTCCCTTCCGTTGTCTCTTCCCAACATCGGGCCTAACGTTGGTGATATTAATGTCTCTCTCACTTGCCATTTTTCGTTAGTAACAAGCTCGCTCTGATACCACTTTGTCACGGACTTAGACTTGGACTAAGACTTCTGTGTGGCACTTCACAACTTACTCATGATTCTTTCACTGTCTTGCAATCTCAAGTAAATCTTTTCAACTAGATCGCTAAAGTAACGTTAGATTGAAGAAGACAAGAGAGCTTTAAGAGAAGACTTGTATAGCACTTGGAAGATTGCTTACAATTTTCTTGGTTGTCTTACAAATGAATGGCCCCTCCAATTTATAGTACTCCCTATAGGCTAAATTGCAAATAATATTTACTCTACAAGTCTTTCAATGTTTACTCTTAAGTCCCTACTTCTAGAAGACTCTACATATCTAGATTTTTCTAAGGCTTCTCAAGATTTGGCTACATTGTTCTAGAGTCTTCCTTAAACCTCTCCTTGACTTTAGAATCTTCCCCCGACATTAAGCCAAGTTTGAGTGTGTTTATGTATGATGATGCCTTTTAATGATCTTCTTTTTTATTAATTACTAAATTTTAATTTTTAACCCATGACTTCCTGGTTTGGGTGTCAGATCTCTGCATTAGTTTCTGATACCACGAAGGAAAATAAAATTGCTTGGCCATTGAGTAATACGAAATCTAATTTGTGATGCATGCTTGTTGGTTGAATTAGTTCATTGGAGGATGTACATCATTCCTGACATGTTGTTTATCCTTTATGTGTAGAACACAATGATAGATGAGCGCGGTTCTTTTGCTGTGACTAGTCCCTTCCCAGGTCCACTGGCAAGTTTGCTCAAGTCTATCAAGAAAGTGGGTATAGAAGCATCTTTTTTACCTACATCTTGTGTCCTGAAAGCTTTAACCTTTATCATTCAATGCATTATTTTTCTTAGGGAAAAAGGTTTAAAATACCCTTGAACTATTTGAAATAGAGCAAATATACCCCTCTATTACGTTTTGACTAAAAAATACCCCTCAATAAAAGTTTTGGCTCAAAAATGCCCCTCAATTTAATTTTTGGCTAAAAAATACCCCCCCACTCTAACGGAAACAAAGGGTAAAAAATACCCCTGAACTATCAGAAATGGAGCAAAAATACCCCTTGGTTAAATTTTAGTTAAAGATCAAGTGATTCTTTTAAAAAATAATTTATTAAAATAATTAACCGATTTAGCTTCTAAAAGAGAACTTTTTAGAAATATATAAAGTTAATGAAAAGTAAGTTTTTAATTTATCCAAAGAGTAAGTTTTTAGTTTTTTCTAATGTTATATTAAAAATAACGAAAAACTATTCAAATTTGATTAAATTAAAAAAATTATAAAAAGCTAAATCGGTTTTAATAAATTGTTTTGTTCCTTAAAAGATTAATTATTTTATCTGCATAAAATACAAATATGTGCAGATTTTTTTTTTTAAAATTTCAAAATATGTATTGTTGTAACTTTAGATTTTTTAAGAGAGTTTTTTTAAAGTTTTTTTTCCATAATTTATTAAAAGTCGATTGATTCATCCTTGTTATAATCGTTGCCTCCTCCTTCAATCAGTTTCTCAAGTTCAACAGGATTCAATTCTTCAATTTTTTCGAGCCTACGAATTTCGTATAGAAATTGTTTTGCTCATGTTAGCAATGTAACATAATTAATATAAGTTATCATTTTCAAGAGATAATTCAACTGTAATTATTAATAAAAGTTTTTTTTTTTTTTTAAATATAGTAAGAATCTGGACTACTCAAAGTCAGATAAAAATTGATTTGAAGATGAGTTGAAGTTGAATGTTTAATGGAAGAGGAATATTTTAAATAATAACTTTAATAGTATTTTTATGCTCCATTTCTAATAGTTAAGGGTTATTTTTGGCCCTTTTTTCATTTCTGTTAGGACGAGGGTATTTTTGAGCCAAAAATTTATTGGAGGGGTATTTTTGAGCCAAAATATAACGAAAGGGTATTTTTGATCCAAAAATATAACGGAGGGGTATTTTTGAACCAAAATGTAACGGAGGGGTATATTTGCTCTATTTCAAATAGTTTAGGGGTATTTTTGACCCTTTTCCCTTTTTCTTATGTAGCAATTAGTGACTAGTGAGACTGTCAGTCTAAAGTGATTGTCATATTGTATATCACTTTCTTGTTTCCATTAAAGTTTGTTTCTGGAGCAACTCTCCACACAGTTGCATTCTTCTATCTGGTGAATGTTTAGCTATATGTACAAACTGACAAAGCATTATGCAGTTACCAGCTCGGGTTGCTTTGATGGGTGAAGTTCTGCCTCTTAAAGATGAAAAGGTGTGCATTATTGGGCTCCTTCTGAACAAATGAATTACTTTATTTTAATCTCTAATATTGCTCGTTTTACTATTCAATTCATCTGTACTATCTTCTGCTTTCTTGAGAAACTTTGAATCAACATATCTATGCTGTTCTGGATAGCTCTCCCAACTATTCATAGCAGTGAAACAATGTGTTAGAGCACGGATGGCCTTTTTGGGAGGGGGTTGGTTTGGAAGACGTTCATCAAATGGAATTTTGGGAAATCTTTTCTGAATGTGGACTTGAGGCTGCTCGGACCTGCATAGGTTAAAATTACTCAACCCTATAGGTATCTAGGAAATAACTATCATCCTTCTACATGAATTGAGCAGATATCAGCAGTATGAAGAGATATACTGAATATTTGAAAGCTGAGTTTATCAAAAGGTACAAAATAAAGATAAAATTCATGAATAATAACAGAAGGCAGAATGGAAATGGACAAGTGGAGACATTCTTCAGCTTATTTGTAGAGAAAACCACATAGGTTGAAACTGGACCATCCCATAATGAGGAGGAAGACTATGCAGATCAAAATTGATGTTGTGAATCAGTGTTAACTTTTGCTTATTCCTCATACACTAACGGCAGCCCAAGTTTTCATGTCCTTCCATAGTTCAATCTTTCAGTTTACTTTTTGGACTCAAAAAGATTCAGATGTAGGGGCATGAAATAACAAAGGAGCAAGGCTCGGCAAATTCCGAAGTAATCTGTGAATCAATGGTAACTTTTGCTGAACCCCTGCATACATTCATGGACTGCAACTGAATGTAGTGCAAATGATTTATGCCGTTCCATAGTTATATTTCTGTTTTTTATTACTTGTTGGGTTAGACCAGTGGTTCTGTAGAATTGAGTAACTGAGGAGCTGAGTTGATATGGTTGTAGATTGGTAATGCCCATTAGTGGTTGTATAACTAAATTGTCTTGCTAAGTGACCTTGTGCTGGAACAAGACTTAGTTTCACTTCTGGATCTTTTCATTCTGGCATGAAGAAGTGATTTCTGAAACGTTTCTTCTTGCTCCATGACAGGCTAGATTGTCTGGAGAAAGCGTTAAGGAAATCATATCATCTGAAAGGAGCATGATAGAGAAGTTCTCTTACTCTGTTTTGGGTATACTGAGTACATCTAGCCGTGGTGCTACATGCCGAGGTGACAATCTCCAGGAATTACTTGATTCAGACAAAAGATATGTTGTCCTCAAGTTCAAACCAAGGTGAATAGTTTTAATTCAACTCTTATCAATAATTGTGTTATATTTAGCTGGATTATCATGTACACTTCTTCATAAAAAAGGATTAATATGTACTGTCATCAGGTCTGATTTTTGTTCCTCCTAACCTTCTGGCCCTCTGCAATATAAAACAGAGTCAACAAAGAAGTGACTCTGAGATCTTTAAGTTTTTGGCATCCAACAAGGAAGAAAGAGGGTTTGAGATGAGATTTTTACTTTTTCACTTCTTTCTTGGTGCTATACAGCTGGATCTAGAACCAGTTTTATCAAAGCCAAAAACAACAACATAGTCGGTGAAATCCCACAAGTGGGGTCTTGGGAGGGTAAAATGTCCGCAGATCTTGCCACTACCTCATAGAGATAGAGAGGCTATTTCCGGAAGACCCTCAACTCAAGTATATCAGGCCTAAAAGCAAAAAAATACGAGATATGGAGAAACGACTAGAGTGAAAAGCAATTAATAATTTTATAGATACAGTAAAAGTAGCAAACTAAATGATGGACAGTAACAACACAATATATAAAGACGCAACTAATCCTACTAACCTACTATATCACAAGGTAAGACAACAACTAGCCAACCATCAAGGGTTGGCCTGGTGGCAATTGACTTGAGCCTTGGGGTTTGCTCCCTTTCAAGGTCTCAAGTTCAAACCCCACTGGGTGCAAACAATTTCAGAGGGCCATCGGACTGGGTAAAACCTGAATTAACCGTGGTGCACTTGCGAAAAACTCCGCCGAGGGCCTGTGCACCCCCGGGATTAGTCGGGGCTCAAAAGACTTGGACACCCGGTGCAAATAAAAAAAAAAAGACAACAACTAGTCTACTGATCTTCTACCCTAACTAGTATACGCTACCTGCAGGTTGCGCGGTCAATTGGTGAATGTAAATATAAATATTTAGTGACAATTTTAGAATTTAAATTAGTATAAAATATTATAAAGCATATGTGAGGAAATGTTAGCATTTAGAACTGTCATGGGTTATAATAGGATAGTTATGAAAATACTTTTGGCAATAATAATTTAGCATCATTATTATTTTTTTATTTTTAAATTATTCAAAATCATAAATACTTTCACCCATTTCAAATTATCCTATTGTTAGAATAATTAGGATATGAGAAAATTCAACCATTATATTAAAATAAATAACTACGAAAAATCCTACGATTATGATAATGCCGAACATAAAATTAAAACTTTTTGAGTCACTTGAATATCAAACTGTAGGCAAGCTATTAAAATTTTTAAATTTTATTGTTCGATTTTTCTAAAAATTATATATCAATTATTGATGTTTAAAAAAAATAATAATTGTTTTATATTTTAGTGCTAAAACATGTGGCTTATTCTTGAAATGCCTCTTGGCTTAATGTGATCGCTTTATCCTCTCCTATTAATAATGCTAGTATATGTACCCCCGCGTTGCGTGGATATATTTATTTATGATTATTTTATATTCATAAAATATACTATATTTCAAATACTATTATATATTGTCCTTTATTATTTTTATGTTGTATTAGTTAAATAGTTTTTGTTCATGTTAAACAATTTATTGATTCTACCTTTCCACATGAAGTGTTAAATATCATAAGATTAAATGACATATTGGTACTTGGTACATTTTATGTATGCTTTGTTCGAATACAGAAGGTTCAAAATATTTTTTATTGAATCAATTACTTGTTCTTATTTTTTAATTATTAATCAAATACAAATAGTGAATCAATTACTTTCGACTTCGATTCTTGAATAATCCACATCACTTCTGCTTCTATTGGAACACACGATTCTCCTTTTCTGTGGAAAAGGCCCATATCAATAATTCGGATTTTACGTATGGAGAAAATAATAATTTACTATATCTTTATTAATAATTAGATGTTTGGAACTCAAAGACACTCCTAATTTAATGTAGAGATGGTTGTAATAATTGAGAATTGAAATAGCGTCTAGTTAATGATAACGTCATTTCTTAAGTGTCTACCTATATTGTAGTCTCATTTATATTTTGACAATTGTAATGAACCCACATTATTATTCTTATATATTTTATCCTTTTTTTTTCTACTTTTACTATTTTTTCCCTCTCATTATTGAATATTTCAAAGTCTCTCAAATGGTCAAATCTTGTACATTATACAAAATATTAATCTTGTGTGTTTATAAAAAGTTCAACTTTATTTTTGGTGTCGTCTTAATATTTCAATTACTGCAACAAATCAATAATATTTTAATATCATTATACCAACTTATCATATTTAGCGCAACACTATTTCAATATCATTATATAGTCGCTTAAATTTGTTGAGTCAAATTTTATTATTCTAACTTTATATTATATTTTTCCATTGAAAATTTTAAATTACTTTTTTACATTCTTACTTTAGAAAGTATGTGTACATCTTACCCCATGCAAATCGGTGATATAGGATTATCACAAGTATGCTACAACTATTCAATTTAATATGTCAATAATGGTAATGGAAAAGGAGGAAGATGGAGATCGTAAGTATATTGTGTATTTCAAAATAAATATTCCTTAAAAGTATACAACAACAATAATAACATATCCAGTGAAATTCCACAAGTGGGGTCTGGGGAGGGTAAAATGTACGCAGACCTTACCACTACCTCATAGAGATAAAGAAGTTGTTTCCGAAAGACTGTCATCACAAAAATCATCCCCAAAAGCAAAAATACTATATATGAAACAAAACAACTAGAGTGGAAAGCAAATGATAATTCATAAAGATAATAAAAATAACAAAATAAATGACGGACAATAACACAATATATAAAGATACGACTACTTCTACTAACCTACTATATCCCAAAGCCAGACATCATCCTACCTTACTAATTGTCTAACCTTCTACCCTAATATGCGACCTCCACTTCTTTCTATATGAGGTCATGTCCGCGGTGATACGAAGTTGCGCCAAATCCTGGCTAGTCATTTTTTTCCAATACTTTTTCGGTCTACCTCTACCCCTTCGCGTAACCCTTAAATCCAACCTCTTGCACCTCCTAATATAAGCATCAACACGTTTTCTTTGTATATGCCAAAACAGTTGCAGTCTTGCTTCTCTCATTTTGTCTGCCACGGAGGCCACCCTTAACTTCCCTCGAATGGTTTCATTCCTAATTATACCCCCCGTATGTTCACACATCCATTAACATTCTCATTTTTGCGACCTGTATCTTCTAAACATGTGAGTTTTTGATTGGCCAGCACTCCACCCTATATAACAAAGACGGTCTAACCATCATTATGTAAAACTTACCTTAAGTTTAGGTGGTATCTTCTTATTACACAATACTCCAGAGGCAAGCCTCCATTTCGTCGATGCTGCCCAATAAGATGTGTGATATCGTCGTCGATATCGCCATACTATGGATGATGGACCTACTCTCTTGGGAATAGATTGAGTGGCAAGCCTCACTTCAATGTCTGCTTCATCCCTCGCAACATCGAATTCGCCCTCCAAGTATTCTGTTTTGGTCTTGTTCAGTTTGAATTCTTTGGATTCCAAAGTATGTCTCCAAACCTCCATTCTATCATTAACTTTAGCCCAAGTCTCATCAATCAGTACTATGTCATTTGCAAATAGCATACACAATGGAACCTCCTTTGGAATAAATTGTGTCAGCTCATCCATTACTAAGGCAAAAAGAAAAGGGTTCAACACAGATATTTGATAAAGTCCCATCTCAACTGGAAAACTCTCTGAGTCTCCTCCCACCGTTTGTACTCGAGTTTTGGCTCCATCATACATGTCATTTGTCATCTTAATAAACACCATTGGAACACCTCTCGCCTCTAGACACCTCCATCAGACATCCTTTGAAACTTTGTCATAAGCCTACTCAAGATCAATGAACACTATACGAAGGTCTCTCTTTCTTTTCCCTATATTTCTCCACTAATCTCCGAACAAGATGAATTGCTTTAGTAGTCGACCGCCCCGTCATGAATCCGAACTGATTCTCTCAAATAGACATTCCTTTTCTCACCCTCATCTCCACTACTCCTCCCAGACCTTCTCAGTGTGGCTTAACAACTTGATACCCCTCTAATAATTACAATTTTGAATATCACCCTTGTTCATGTACAATAGAACCATTGTACTCCTCCTCCATTCATTTGGCATATTAGCAGTCTTTATAATAACATTGAACAACCTAGTCAACCATTCCATGCCATCCTTGACCATGCTCTTCCAAAAATTTATCGGAATCTCATCGGCTTTGATCGCTCTCGTTTTGTTCATCCTATTAATAGCACGTCTAACCTTCTCAGCTTTGAAACGCCTGCAACAATCAAAATCTTGATGACTACCGGAGTGTGCCAACTCACCCAACTCAATATCTCTATCCTTTTTTTTGTTTAAGAGTTTATGAAAGTAAGCTTGCCACATTAACTTAATGGAAGTCTCATCCACCAACACCTCAACCTCCTCATCCTTGATGCATTTCACTTGGTCCAATATAATAATAATAGAAGGTTTTGTATATTTATCCAATTCATCCAAAGGTGCGGCTCAGGTAAGCCTTCAATCTTGCAATCTCATCAACATCATCACCAGTGACCACAATATTATAAACATTTACTATGATCCGGCTCATTTTCTCACCCTTTATTACGAAATGTGTGTGATCAGAAGCACACCTTTTTTAGCCAAATGAAACTATGGCCTTACTGAACTTCTCAAACCACGCCCTCGGGGAACTTCTCTCTCTCTCTCTCTCTCTAGCGAGCCTATACGATCTCGTCCCCGCTTTTATCACTTAGCTCAACATAATAGTGTTCAAACGCTGCTGTCTTAGCACTTGTCATTACCGTCTTTGCTTCTGTCTTTGCTGTCTTATAGATATCCTTAAACCTTCGCTTTTCATCCTCATCCTTATACCCCAACCACTTCGTATATGCAATCTGATTAGCTTTCACTTTGCCTTGAACTTCTTCATTCCATCACCAATCACCCTGATGTCCACCAAAGGTCCCTCTTGAAACACCTAGTAACTCGGTAGCTGCTTTTCTAATGCAACCAACAGTAGTGTCCCACATGGTGTTCACGTCTCCGGTACTACTCCAAGCCCCTAAACTACTTACCTTTCCCCCCATCTCCCGAGAAAGGGCAGGAGTCGGGCCTCCCCATCTAATCCTTGATTGGGTATAAATAGCCTTCTTCTACGTTTTCCCTTTTAATCTCTAATCCATCACTAGAAGCCTATGTTGAGTGGAAATATTTTAACTCGGAATAACCTTACAATCCTTACAATTCTTACAAAGGCTTCTATCACCCTTCCGGGGGGAGTAAGTAATCAATTTGACTCTTAGCTACCGTGCTACAAAAGGTAATCAAGTGATTTTCCTTCTTTGGGGAACATGAGTTGGCTATTGCCAACTCAAAGGCTTTGGCAAAATCCAAGAGAGACATCCCACCTCCATTCCTCTCCCCAAAACAGAAGCCTCCATGAACATTGTCAAAGTCGCTAGAAGTTGCACCGATATAACCATTACAACCTCATCCAAATTTTTCCGAAAGGTCTTTTTGACTTACTCATCCAAGCCCACTTGAGCCGCATAGGCATTAGCTACATTCACTATATGACTATCGATAACAAGTTTTATAGACAGCATGCTATAATTAATACTCCTGACCTTAACTACATACTTGCTAAGGTCCTCATCTACTATGATACCTGCTCCATTTCTATTCGTAGAACCACCTGAATACCATAATTTAAACCCATCTACATCCG